>QARZ01039389.1:7780-31559 GCA_013407115.1 Glycine latifolia
TTTTTGTGTTGATTGATTCGCAGAAACATACAATTATATAGGAAATAGACGCTTTGGTGAAGACTGATGGAGTAATAATATGAAGACGAAGGGTACAAGCACTCACTTCTGACTTGGTTTCTTCAATGTTTCTTACATCAGTTGACTCCAAGTCTCCAACAAAACTACAAAAGCAAGTTCTTCGTAATTTCCAATAGGTATGTCATTGTGTCAGGGTCCAAGCCCGTGGAATATACGTTCTCATAATCTCGAGAGTAAATTACACGCTACTTTTGTGTTTTAGTTAAATTTCAATTCAATCTAAAATGAATTGAAAAATAAATAAAAAATCAATTTAATCCAAAATGTTGTGGACAGAATCACATTCATATAATAATAAAAAAAGTTAATAGAATTAGATTATATTTTTTTCTTCTCAAAATCTATCAAATATTCGCAAATAATACTCTCCAATAACTTGATTAATAACATAATTAATATACATGTGATTCTTTCGCAAGATAGAATTAATGAAATATTCTTTCAAGCTTAGACTGGTCATGAGTTGGAAGGGGAAAGAAGAGATTTGGTAATATATTTGTAAGTTGGTTGTTAGATGCATAGGAAACCATATGCACCGAACTATTAAGCAGGGAAAAATGGATTATTGTATTTACAAGTCAACGAGTAATGAAAAAGGAATACTAAATTACAAAGTATACAAATTAAGTTCATAAAGAATAGAGTTAATAAAAAAAATCATAAAGAATAAACGCATTATTTCAACAAGCAATTGTAGAAAAGTACGAGTTAGGTAGATAATTTTAATTAATAAAAACAAATAAAATGTTCAAAAAATTGTGTTTATCTATTCATTAATTAATTAACACAAAGCAAAGTGCAAACAAACAAAAAGATAAATGGAACAGTGGTCATTGTGCCACTGTTCAAAAAAAATTCTTAAATGTCACGTACACAATAGTATTTACCAGATTGTCATATGGCATATTTTACCCCTCACCACAACGAATTATGCAAGCTGATGTGGGGTCATGTTATTGGCCGTGCAGAAACGAGCAGAACACGTAGAAGTGACAACGTATTTCACTTGCCCCCAGTAAAATACGTGTCGACGGGCAAGAAAAAAAAGTCGTTGTGGACACGTGTCACGCGTGGACGAATTCGTTGCAGGTTCCAGCGAATTACGTCTACGTGATCCACTATTTAAACCCCTCACCCTCCTTCATCCCTCCCTCACTCACTCCCACTTTCATTCCCCTCCCTCAATCTCACTCCACTCCCTCAGTTTTTTGGTTAGTTTTTTTTTTTTACTATGTTTCTGTTTTTATTTTTTGTAATTTAGTATTATGTATTTTAATTTTTTAATATATTATTTATATAGTTTTAGTTATTAAATAATATTTAAGTTCGAGATTTAAAACATTAGGTTAGAGAATATTTAGTGTTAGTTTATAATTGTTAAGTTATAGGATACATGATAGGCATATTTAATTAAAAATGGCAATATTATTATAAAAATTTAATATCGTAATATAACTTTTGAGATATAAGAATATTACACTGGCTTTTCCTTATGTTGAAATACATAATTTAATGAATTTAAATTTTTTTTGTTTCAGAATTTCATCTATTTAACTTAACATTGTTATAGAATATTTATCCTAAAAGTTTAATTATAGATTAATTTAGGAAGTTGTACGGTCATAATATATGTATGTAAGCATTATATTTATTTAATTTGATAAAAATATTTTATTTAATAAATATAATATATAGTAATACTATTAAAATTAATTATATATTATAGTTAATAAATATAATTTGAAACATACCAATTTATTTAAATATTTATAAAAATATTATATTAAAAGAATATAACCTTAATTGTATTTAATTTTACTCATATATATATATTAATTTTATTATTTCATCCTTTTGTGAGCATAATAATTTTAAATTAATGATTTAAAATAAATAATTTTCAATATATAATTAAATTTACCTTAATACTTGTGTTTAATTTTTACTTTTATATATATATATATATATATATATATATATATATATATCATGAAAATAATATTTGAAATTCAATACATAAGTAGTAACCTTTTAATTATTATATTTTAAATAATATATATATTAAATTTAAAAACTAATAGATATAATATAAGCATATCATAAATAAACATATTAATTTCAATAAAAATATTATTTTACAATATTATTTAAAAAGTAATACACATAATATGCGCATATGATAATTAAAAATATGATTTTACAATAAATATAATTTCAATAATTTAATTACCTTAATATTTATAATTAACTAGCTTAGTAACCTGTTTGTTGTACAAATACTAATTTTATAATTCCTTAATGTATTAATGTATTATATTTTAATTCATATATATATATATATGTATATATATATATATATATATGTATATATATATATATATATATGTATATATATATATATATTCACACCCAAAATAGTTAATAATATTAATGTATAATAAAATATAAAATGTTACTAAAATTACATGAAAAGTTTGTATAATGTGTATTATAATTTTACATAAATGTTAATGCATTAAATTTTGTGTTTCTATAAAATTTAATAGTTTATAAAGAATGTATCCCCATAATTTTTTTTATATTTAATATAATTTCTATTAATAAATTTATATCTTTTTAATTGGAAAAATACAAGAACATTTAGGTTTGAAATTTAAAACATTAGGTTACAGGATATTTAGTGTTAGTTTATGATTGTTAAATTATAGGATATAGGATAGACATATTTAATTAAAAATGACAATGTTATTACATTAGGATATTTAGTGTTAGTTTATGATTGTTAAATTATAGGATATAGGATAGTCATATTTTATTAA
The DNA here is from genome assembly GCA_013407115.1 of Glycine latifolia. NCBI lineage: Eukaryota > Viridiplantae > Streptophyta > Magnoliopsida > Fabales > Fabaceae > Glycine > Glycine latifolia. The sequence continues at coordinate 10,681 of QARZ01039389.1, forward strand.
AAATGACAATGTTATTACATTAGGATATTAATTTTTTAAAAAAATTAACCTATAGAATATTTTATTTTGGTTAGGCATTTTTGGTTTATGATTGTTTATTAATTTTGCATGATTTTTTTTTATATAGAGTAATGAATCATGATGAAGATGTTCCACCGACCCCACCGCCTGAGTCTCCATTGAGCGTGATTGACCCCGATCCATCCATACAGACTCTCCTTACACTACAGGAGAAACATATATTCACGTATGTGTGGAATTCCTAGGGTGATCCGACCATGTGGGATCATGTACTTAATGTTAGGTATGCCGCGACACACGATCATCTAGCTATACCTGAGGAGATCCACCCGTGGCTTAGACATGCTGTTTTTTATCACGTTGCGTGTAACACCCTGAAATTTTACAAGTAGAAAGATATTTGTATTGATTAATTGTTAAAAGTAAATCTTACAATTTGTTAAAGTGTTTTGCATGGGAGTTTGTGCGTGAGGAATAAAAGTCAAATTTTATGGCTGAGATAATCTGTCCATACACGCATAGTAAAACGGTGGTGGCTTTGGTGGCTGTTCAGTCACGCAAGTGGGCAACTATGGTGGCTGTGATAGCTGGCTGATTTAAGTTGTTGGCAACTTGCCTTAGAGCTTCGTCTATAAATAGCAGTGCATGAAACGGAAGTAGGATGCACTTTCACTTCTCCACGTGTTTCTCTTCTTTCTCTCTCTAAAACCTTTGCAGCAACAATCTCTCTTCTTCCACCTTCTGTATCACTTAAACTATCGAGAACCACCGTAGCAGCGGTGGAAGATCTTCTCCGTTAAGAACAATTCGTAAACGAAGCATAACCTTTCATTGTTAGTCGCTGTGAGAACGAGTGTTCGAGCAAAAACACACGTTACGAGGTGGGTTGTTACATTAGTGGTATCATAGCAGGTCGGATCTTCCGGCCAGTGAGTTGTGAGCATGCTATGTTTCTTATGTGCATGCCGTGTTGATTGTTGAATGCCTGATTGTTAGTGATTAATTATTCTGTGATTGAGTTATATTTCTTAATGTTAGAACTTATGTAGGATGTTAGTGTGGTCATAGTAAGTTTGTATTTCCATGTCTATTATACCATAAGTTCTATATGTTATTGTGAATTATCATACTGGCCATCTGTATAATTCGGGATAATGCAAGGGAACATTATGGTGAGTAGTCCGGGATATAAAGAATAGGAAGTTTGCATAGTATAACTTGGTGCTTGTTTGGTATTCCTTCTGGGTTCTCACTTCTCATTATGCGTAGGAAGTGATGGCTGGTAGGAATGACCCTGCTATCACTGATGCTCTCCAAGCCTTAGCCCAGGCGTTGGGGAATCAGCAAAGAGGAGAAGCTCCAGGAGCTACAGAGTATCACAGGTTGGACCGATTTCAACGTAATAATCCTCCTTCTTTCTGTGGAGGATACAACCCGGATGGTGCCCAGACCTGGATACGGGAAATTGAGAAGATTTTCCGAGTAATGGCGTGCCCAGAAGAACAGAAAGTCGCTTTCAGCACTTATACTTTGGCGGAGGAAGCTGAGTATTGGTGGGATAACACTTGCCAACGCATGGAGGCAGAAGACCGGGTAGTGACTTGGGAAATCTTCAAGGGGGCATTCCTGGAGAAATACTTCCTGGAAGATGTGCGAAACAAGAAGGAGATGGAGTTTCTAGAACTCAAACAAGGAAGCCGAACTGTAGCCGAGTATGCGGTTAAGTTCGAGGAGTTAGTGAGATACTTTCCTCATTATCAAGGATGGGATGGTGACAGCTCAAAATGTGTTAAGTTCCTGAACGGTCTACGGCCTAAGGTAAAGCAAGCTGTCAACTATCAAGGAATCCAGTAGTTTTCGGTCTTAGTAAACATGTGACGGGTATGGGATGAGGATTCCCGGGATAGGGCGGCCTATTATCAAAGTACGGGCCTAGTAAAGGATAAGAAAATCAGATTCCAAAATCGTGGGAAACCCTACACTCGTAAGCCATATGATAATCACCCAAGTCAACCAAGAATTGCTGCTCCGCGTTCTTCTAGTGGAAATGGTGGTAGACCTTCTACATTTCCAACCCAGGTTACGTGTTTCAAATGTGGTAAACCCGAACATATCTCTACTGAATGTAGGTCAAGTTCGATTTGTTATAATTGTAAAGAGAAGGGCCACATTCAGAGGGACTGCCCATATCCCAAGAAAGAGTGGAATGGAGGCAGTCAGCAGGATCAACCCGAACAACCGAAAATCACGGGAAGAGTATTTACCCTTAATGGTGCTGAAGCCTTAAATTTCTGAGATCTAATCCAAGGTAAGTGTTTCATAACAGGATTCCTTTACATGTGCTATTTGATTCAAGCGCAACCCATTCTTTTATATCCTGGTTATGTGTGGAAAGACTTAAACTTTCCGTGTCTCATTTGAATATTGATCTTGTAGTGGAGACCCCATCTAGTAGGTCGGTGGTAACTTCCGAGGTGTGTTTAAATTGTTGTGTTGAAATTTCTGAGAGGAAATTTCGTGTTGATCTGATTTGTTTACCTCTTAATCAAATTGATGTTATTTTGGGAATGGACTGGTTATCTTCCAACCAGGTTTTATTGAATTGTTTTGATAAAACAGTCATGTTTGGCAACCCAGACATGAGAGATAAAGGGATGTTTATCTCGGCCAACTGGGTTATGTCTTTTTTAAAAGAAAATGCTCAATTATACATGATCCTGACAAACCTAGGCATGGAAACCAAGGTTTCCTTGGATGACCTTCCTGTTGTTAGAGAGTTTTTCAGAGTATTTCCTGAAGATATATCTGGATTACCCCCAGAGAGAGAGGTAGAGTTTTCCATAGACTTGGTACTTAGTGCTGGACCGGTATCTATAGCTCCTTATAGGATGTCTCCTATAGAGTTGGTCGAGCTTAAGAAACAGTTAGAGGAATTGTTGGCTAAGCATTTTGTGCGGCCTAGTGTGTCTCCATGGGGAGCACTCGTGCTATTAGTGAAGAAAAAGGATGGAACCATGAGGCTATGTGTAGATTATCGTCAGTTGAACAAAGTGACGATTAAGAATAAATATCCTTTGCCTAGGATAGACGACCTTATGGACCAACTAGTTGGAGCTTGCATGTTTAGCAAGATAGATCTTAGGTCAGGTTATCACCAAATCCAGGTAAAGTCAGAGGATATTCCAAAGACTACTTTTAGGACCCGTTATGGTCATTATGAGTATATGGTTATGCCCTTTGGTGTGACCAATGCTCCTGGTGTATTCATGGATTTCATGAACAGGATTTTTCACCCCTACCTTGATAGTTTTGTAGCAGTTTTCATAGATGATATCCTAGTATATTCTAAGACTAGAGAGGAACATGAGGAGCACTTACGGATTATGTTGCAAACCCTTAAAGATAGACAAATGTATGCTAAGTTGTCTAAGTGTGAATTTTGGTTGGTGAAGGTAAGTTTTCTACGACATGTAATATCCCAAGGAGGTATAGCAGTAGATCCCTCTAAGGTAGAAGTTGTTCTTGAATGGGAACGCCCCAAGTCCGTGTTTGAGATTAGAAGTTTTCTAGGTTTGGCTGGGTATTACAGAAGATTTATAGAAGGATTCTCTAAGTTAGCACTACCTTTGACCATGCTGACTCGTAAGGGTCAGATGTTTGTGTGGGATGGCCGGTGTGAACATAGTTTCCAAACCCTCAAAGAAAAACTAACAACCGCCCCTGTGTTAGTTTTGCCAAACCCAAAAGAACCCTTTGAGGTGTATTGTCATGAGTCTAAGATGGATTTAGGAGGGGTATTGATGCAGAATGGCCGGGTTGTAGCCTATGCTTCTAGACAGCTTAAGATGCATGAAAGGAACTACCCTACCCATGATTTAGAGCTGGCTGCTGTGGTGTTTGCCCTTAAAATTTGGAGACATTATCTTTTTGGTTCCAAATTTGAGGTATTTAGTGACCATAAGAGCTTGAAATATTTATTTAGTCAAAAGGAATTAAACATGCGTCAAAGGAGATGGTTAAAATTTCTTAAGGATTATGATTTTGAACTAAGTTATCATCCCGGCAAGGCCAATGTGGTGGTCGATGCGTTAAGTAGAAAATCTTTGCATATGTCCGCATTGATGGTTAAGGAGTTAGATCTGTTGGAAAAATTTAGAGACTTAAGTCTAGCATGTGAATTCACCCCTACTAGCATGAGACTAGGAGCCCTACAGATTACAAGTGGATTATTAGAAGAAATCCGGGAAGGGCAGAAGTCTGACCCTTTCCTGATAACTCAGTTGGAGTCCATAGCATCAGGAAATGCTAGTAGTTTTCATATGGGACCGAATGGAGTTTTGAGGCTTCAAGGAAGAATTTGTGTTCCCAACGTATCTGGGATTAGGAAGATGATTCTAGAAGAGGGGCATAGGAGTAACTTAAGCATTCACCCAGGTGCCACCAAGATGTACCAAGATCTTAAGACTATGTTCTGGTGGCCGAACATGAAGAAAGAAGTTAGTGAGTTTGTCTATGCATGTTTAACTTGTCAGAAAGCTAAGATAGAACACCAGAGACCATTGGGTAAGTTACAACCCTTAGAGATACCCCAATGGAAATGGGATAGTATTTCTATGGATTTTGTTGTGGGTTTGCCTAGAACATGGGCTGAGTTGGATTCAATTTGGGTTATTGTAGACAAATTGACTAAGTCTGCTCACTTTATCCCCTTCAATATCCGGTTTTCCTTGGAAAAGTTGACTTCCTTATAGATTAGTGAGATTATCCGGTTACATGGTGTACCTTCTAGCATAGTATCCGACCGGGATTCGAGGTTTACTTCTAGATTTTGGGAAAGTTTGAACAAAGCCTTAGGAACCCGACTTTGGATGAGCTCGGCATATCATCCTCAGACTGATGGTCAAACAGAATGAACCATCCAGTCTTTAGAAGATCTCTTGGGGGCATGTGTTCTAGAACAATGAGTGTAAAAGATAGGAACACTTCATACTTAATCAAGAGGGGGGGTGAATTGGTTAGGCTTGGTAAATTAAAATTTCTTTGACCAAAATCAGAGTTTTGCTTAGGATCTTTATCACTTTTGAAACCAAGAATACTTATTCAATCAAATGCTCAGCCCAAGGTATGCAATTGTTCAAGACTAAATTGATTAGCAAGGCAAGACAATCAATATATGTGAGAAATAAGCAAGCACGAATTTAAACACAAGACACAAGAGATTTATACTGGTTCACTTCAAACACTATGAAGCTACATCCAATTTTCTTCCACTCAACATTAGAATGGAGTTCCACTATTGCAATTTTCAGTCTTACAAGTAATTACAATGTCTCCCTTTATCAACCCTAGATAAAGTTCAGAAACCTAAAACACTATTAGGTTCTTAGAGACCAACCCACTGAGAATCCACTCAGCACTCCCCTAGAGAAACCCTATCTCTAGATTACAAGCAAGAAACCCAATTACAATAGAAATTCAACTACAATTCAAAACAGAGTACAACCACAAAGCTAAGGAAAGAAATCACCTGATGATTCAATGAATGATGATGCATATGAATGAATGAATCAGGTTTAAAGATGAACACAAAACTCAGAACAACTCATTCCTTAAGCTTTGAAAAGAAAACTTCTTGCTTCAAGAATCAATCAATAACCCATAGATGTTTTAATGTAAGCAAGAACTCCTAGAACCCAAAAATCCCCAAGAAAGTATTTAGAATGCTTTATGTTAGCTCAGAATTCGAAATTGACAAGTTACAAATCAAGCACAATAAGAGTTCTATTTATAACAAACTTTTACAACTGTCAGTAATCGATTAAATGCGCCCAATAATTGATTATTTCACTTATGTAATCGATTCTTTAGCATATGTAATCGATTAATATGTTCAATAAAAATCTGGGTTTGGGCAACGAACTAAATAATCGATTATTCCGTCTTGTAATCGATTAACACAGGAAGCTTCACAAACAAGGGATACACTGTGTAATCGATTACGAATTCTGGGAATCGATTAAGACAGAGAGTTTCACAAAACATGAATCAGGCATATGAACAATGTAATCGATTACGGATTTTGGTAATCGATTATTGTTTCAGAAATAGTTAAGCAGAGGCATTTACTGTAATCGATTACAAATATTGGTAATTAATTAAGGCAGTGAGTTATAGTTTTCTATCAGGCCTATGTAATCGATTACAGTCTATTGGTAATCGATTAAAATGTTTATCAAGGCAGTTTATTTGTAAACGAAGGTAAAATAATCAATTATTCCGATACGTAATCGATTACATTGTTCTTGAAGAGTTTTCCAGAAAGAGCTAAGAACAAAGTAATTGATTATATCCTTAGGTAATCGATTAAAATAGTAGAAAACTATATTTTTCCAAAAACCTTAGTTTCAATTCAAACACTTAATTATTTTATCAAAGCCTTGTGAATTCTATAAGTTTAATTAAAGATGTAAATGAATGATATGAATGCAATGCACTTGGATCACCAGAAATGCTTCTTCCTTTTACAATTAATCACAAATTAATCTTCAAGTCTTCAAGGCATGTTGAAAGTTCAAAACAAAGCTTGACCTTCTATCCATTATTCATGTGACTTCTTTGAAACCAACAAGGAGGTAGCTGTGATAGTTTTCTACCCTTGATAAAGTTTACCTACAATAATAGCTTTCACTCTACCATTGGCATGGCTCCCTACGAAGCCTTATATGGTAGAAGGTGTAGAACACCCTTGTGTTGGGTAGAACCCAGTGAAAATCTGGTGCTAGGGCCTGAGGTAATATACCAAACGACCGCAAAGGTCAAGTTGATCCGGGATAGGATGAGAACGACCCAAAGTAGATAGAAAAGCTATCACGATAAGAGAAGGAAGGACCTATAATTTGAGGTCGGCGATCATGTATTTTTGAAAGTTACCCCTTGGACCAGGGTTGGCCGAGCACTAAAAACCTGGAAACTCACACCCCAATTTGTTGGACCTTTTCAAATTCTAAAAAAAGTCGGCCCTGTTGCATACCAAATTGCCTTACCCCCGTCCCTTTCTAATCTTTATAATGTATTTCATGTGTCCCAACTACGTAAATATATACATGATCCTTCTCATGTAATTGGACTGGATGATATTCAAGTAAAAGAAAACCTGACATATGAAGCACTACCTTTGAGGATTGAGGATAGACGAGTAAAGCATCTAAGAGGTAAAGAAATTCTGTTGGTTAAAGTAATCTGGGGAAGTCCGACAGGAGAAGATGCAACATGGGAACTGGAGAGCCAAATGCAGGAAGATTATCCGGCCTTATTTACAGTAGGTAATTTCAGGGGCGAAATTTCAAAAAGGGTGGGAGAATTGTAACACCCTGAAATTTTACAAGGAGAAATATATTTGTATTGATTAATTGTTAAAAGTAAATCTTACAATTTGTTAAAGTGTTTTGCATGGGAGTTTGTGCGTGAGGAATAAAAGTCAAATTTTGTGACTGAGATAAGCTGTCCATACACGCATAGTAAAACGGTGGTGGCTTTGGTGGCTGTTCAGTCACTCAAGTGGGCAACTATGGTGGCTGTGATAGCTGGATGATTCAAGTTGTTGGCAACTTGCCTTAGAGCTTCGTCTATAAATAGCAGTGCATGAAACGGAAGTAGGATGCACTTTCACTTCTCCGCGTGTTTCTCTTCTTTCTCTCTCTAAAACCTTTGCACCAACAATCTCTCTTCTTCCACCTTCTGTATCACTTAAACTATTGAGAACCACCGTAGCAGTGGCAGAAGATCTTCTATGTTAAGAATAGTTCATAAATAGAGCATAACCTTTCATTGTTAGTCACTGTGAGAACGAGTGTTCGAGCAAAAACACACGTTAAGATCGAAAGAGAAGAATCCCTGTTGACGTAAGGGGTCTATCATGTTAATAATAATTTTAGATATCATGATTGAGATGAGATATGTATAAGTGTTCTAGTGTTAGGAATGATTAAGAAGGAACTGTCTGTGTCGATTGCATTGGTTTAGGAGAGGATCACCCATTCATATGGATTTAAAGTTTCATATCGAAAGGCCTGATACATGCTTCATTTTTCACCAGGTTCTTTTTATGATATTCAAACAAATGATTATTTTGTAGGACATCGATTGATACGGGCAAAGCGTGTGTTTCATCGCATTTTTTGGACTTTCAGACAGTGTTTTGAGGCATTTAATTTTTGCAAACCCATGATTCAAATTGATGAGACTTATTTATATGACAAGTATAAAGGGAAATTGTTGATTGCCACAACTCAGGATGACAATAATGAATGTTTGCCACTGGCATTTGCCATTGTTGAGGGGAGACTTTGGAAGCCTGGGAATACTTCCTTGCTAACATTCGCTTCCACGTAACCCAAAGGCAAAACATATGTCTCATTTCAGATAGGCACCGGAACACATTATTTGCTGTGGAGAATCATGCTGGTTGGCAACCACCTTATGCGCATCACGTGTTTTGCCTTCGTCATATTGCTAGTAATTTTAATCAAAGGTTCAAGAATAAAAAATTGAAGAAGACCCTGATGAATTTAGGTATGCTTAACAACTATTTTGAATATTAAATGGATAAATCTGTAAACGGAATAGTGTTAATGGTATGATTATTTTGCAGGTTATACTCCCTCTATGATTGATTTTGAGGTAGCGTTTGCACAATTTCATGATACCAGTCCTCAGGTTGCAGAATGGATTGATAACATCCCTAAGGAAAAGTGGACACGTGCATATGACATAGATGGGAGAAGATTTGACCATATGACAATAAACTTGTCTGAATTAGTAAATAGGGTGTTGAAGGGAGCAACAAATTTATAAGACTCATTAATACATAGTTAATAACAGAAAATAATAACACATACATGTGTCTGTAATGCCACTCCGACTGAGTAGGCTGAGGAATAGCTAGAGCAATGGGTGGGAATCTAAGCCACACCCATATCTGAAGAAGCACGTAACACCCACCAATGTCACTTCTCTGTTGATCTGTACACTCGCACATTTGTCTAAACAAATGTGCAAGGACCGCAGAGCCCCAGCTATAGCTACCTATGTCTCCGAAGTCCCCTCCAAGCAACGGGACGTAGCAACAGGTGACAGTGCTCCCCTGGATCTGTTGCATAGTAGCCATGCTCCAATCATACGCGCAATGTGCGCCTTCGTAAACCACATGACTTCTAGGGGATCCGCAGTTACCTCACCCCAATGCGCATAATGTCTATCAAAGTAAGACAGGCGCATAAATCCACCTTTCAGTGCACCCTCTGCCTGTGGAAGATGACCAAATACCTCCTCAATGACGGTGGCCCAGTCGTCTGAGGTGGATTCGGTGACGACATTGCCATCGCTGGCCAATCCTAAGATACCAGCCACGTCTTCCAACGTGATGATCATCTCTCCCTGCATCATGTGAAATGTATGTGTCTTTGGTCTCCACCTTTCAACCAGAGCACTAATAAGCGCAAGATCGATCTAAAAAAATTAACAATAATCAATTCATATGTACAGTTATAAACAAAATTTTTTTTGTAGTTTTTTTCAAACCCAAAATTTAATTTATTCAATTCAGAATTACCTGAATATGTCGCATGTGTGCGACATGTAGGAATCCAGCCTGTCCTAACATCTCAGCAATGATGTCAGGTATATTGTCACAGTCTGGCCCCCCGTGACTTTACCACGTCGAGTCTTCAACACTAGACATGTGTCCTCGTTCCACACAGCCTGTGAAATGTGGGTGTGGTGGGTATGCCTCCGCAAAACATCCCACTTATACGAGTTAGACATAACATGGGCCGTCGGATCCCTGGGTTTACCCTCATGATCGGATCCAGACCGTGAAGAAGCAGACGATGATGAATCAGCCATCTATGACTATCTTAATATAAATAATCAATATTATAATTAATAATTTAATACCTTAAAATTAAATTACATTACAAATAATTATCCTAAATAAATCAAAATTATAATTAATAATTTAATACCCTTATTTAATACTTCCTATTAATCAAAAAATAAACTAAACTAAACTATAAATTTAATAAAATAGTTCTAACTAAACTTAACTAAATAACTTTAATAAAATAATTATAAATTAAAAAACTAAACTAAACTAAACCCTAAACCTTAAACCCTAAACCAAACTATCATCTAAAATAATTTTATGTAACAGTATCTAACAATTTTCTATGAAACTAACATCTACGCCGATAAAAATTACCTACGTCGCTAACAATTTTCTAATTCAATAATATAACATATTAAATAATATGCAAAATTATTAAATTCACTTACTTGTTGGTAGAGCTTCGCTGCAGAGATAACCCTCTCACAAACTCTAGAGAAAAAGTTCAAAAACTTTTAGAGAGAAGGTGAAATGGTAAAAGTATGAAAAAAGTAAATTTTTTGGCTTATATGGGGGTCAATCACGTCCAAATTGGGCGAGATTGACTGCCCCATAAGCATAAATAGTTTCAAAACAGCCTCAAATGGTAATTTTTTATTTAAAAAGTATTATTTAAAATTTTTTTCTCCACTTTTGACTTTCCTCGACGCACACAAAACGCCGAATAGCATAATCGGTTTGGTTGAGGACAATTCTGGAAATTAACGAACTGTTCATGGGGTAGAACTAGAAATAACATTCGTCCACGTGGTACACGAAAGTGAGATCGAACAACAGATGGTGTTTCAACGAGGGTGTGCCGCTGAATCGAATTCCGTTCCAAGGGCCATTTCGGAAGAACAACAATGACCTGTTCCACATTTGCTTTTCGGGTATGGTGCTTCTGCTGAAGCCGTAAGTGAAATATGGGTCTTCCCAATTGTTCCAACTTCCAAGCAATGAGGTATCTATTAAGAGTACCCTTTGTTGTTTCTTTTTCCCAACCTAGCTTCATTCCAGGTAAAAGCGTGTCCGAAGGATTGTCGAAGCTCTACCACAAGAATTTTTTATTGTTGTCTACCTCGTCTCTTAGGACCAAGTTTCCTGTGTCCAAGAGCTGTGCTACAACGTTGGTGGCTTTTGTTGTTGTGTTTGTTGACCAAATAATGGTGTTGTTTTGGTTGAGAAGTACCAGGTTTCCTTCTTTTGTTATGGTTAACTTAGTGGTGGAATTGGTGTTGTTGATTGGGTTGTCGCGGTTGGCAACCCAAACTATGGTTTTTGGTTCGATGGTTTTGAACCAGATTCCTAGATAGCGGTTTGTGGAACTACCTGGGCTGAATAAACCCAGCTCAAAGGTTCCATCTTTGGAAACCAAGATAGTTCCATCGTAAGAGAATTTAAACACAGGTCCTCTCTCAGCTCTCTTATCCTTTAATTTCACTCTTTTCCAACCATGAGGTTAGTCTTATATCTCTCATCTTCATCTTTCTTACTCTTTGTCTCTTTGTCCAGTTGAAATAAAAGAATAGGTTGAAAAGGAAAAAAAAAAGGTAAATAAAAGGTGGACATAGGTTGAAGAAAATTATGAGTGAGGAGTAGGATGAGAATAAGTAGAGTCTGGGTACAGCATTATAGTACTCATCCTCGTATCTGCATTTGAAAAAAAATACTCATTTGACCCTATACCTGTGCAGATAGTAATTTTAACTCGTATCTCTGTACCTGTTGGATACTTATATTCTCATATTTATACTCGTTATCCACATTTTATTTATATATAAAGTCAACAAATTAATAAAAATACTACTAAAAACATAAGCTTCAATGACTGTGAATCATATCGAGGACAATTTTAAGTCAAAGACCCATGAATCAATGAAGCAAAATTGTGCATATATTCCTTCACCTAATCATGAGATGCTTGAGTGAAGCTAGTTATTTTACTAAAATTTCATTGTGTATCAGGATCTGTGCCACTAGCCAATGGCATCACAAGGTGGTTAAGTGATTCTACAAAGGTATTTAATTTCCTAAAAGAAATGTTATAATTTCTTAATAATCTCTCAGTTTTTCTTAATTTACATTTTGTCTTTGCTTCAATTAAATGATGTACTTGCACTACTACATATAAGGCCTTCTAAGTCGGTTCCCGAGGGCCTTTCAAGACGGTTATTGACCCATCTTATAGCCACCATCCTTGAATGTTGGACCTTTCAAAGACGGGTATTAGATCATCTTAGATTTTTCAATTCTAAGTTGGTTCTGACGGTCAACCGTCTTAGAAGAGGGAATTAAAAAATAAAAAATTCATCAAATCTAAAACGGTTATGTGTTACAACCATCTTAGAATGTCGATTTTCTAAGACGGTTGTTAAGATAACCGTCTTAGATTTGAGGAACCTTCTAAGTCGGTTATCTATGCAACCGTCTTAGAATGATAGATTTCAAGAAGCAAACGTCTTTGATGTAATGCACGATCCTGCTAAGACGATTACCAGGAGACCCGTCTTAGAATGATGGATTTCTAAGACGGGTTAGTGCAAGAACCGTGTTTGATTTACTGGCCAAGCCTTCTAAGTCGGTTAAGTAAATAACCGTCTTAGAATGTTAGATTTCTAAGACAGGTTCACTCACTAACCGTGTTAGATTTATTTATTTATTTTTTTATAATCATTCTAAGACGGTGGTATAGTATAACTGTCTTTGATTTTTTTTAATGATTTTTTTGACGATTTTCGTAATTTTTTTTTGTTCAAAAATTAAAATATGATAATAACTAATTAAAACACCCAAACTGAATAAATATTAATAATATACCACGTTTAATTAAAATAATACAAACTGTTAAACAAAATAGTAACTTAACCATGTTTTTCTTTCAATTTTCAGATTCATAATTTGCTACAATAAAATAAAAAATAAAACAACCACTTAACATTCATCTTCTATGATCAAAACATAAATAAAATAAAGAATTACAAACATATAAATCACTTAATAGAATTACAAACATTCATTTAAACAAATTCGACTAAGATCATATAAATCACTTAAAAGAATTACAAACATATATATGTTTTTATCACTCTCTGATCTCTATTGACATGAATGGCACATGGACTGCTAATGCAATAACTTTCAACCAAATACTCACCATGACTATAAGAATTCTACATCTTGTATCCATAGCACCGCTTGTCCACCATTTTGTCCCATTGATAATATATGAATCTCCTTGCCTATTAAAGGACAAAATTTGATTTGCATGAGTAGTCCATAGCCTCATGATTGTCTAGTTGTCATCTATTAAGAAGTGAGACTTAAACCTATGTTTTAAAAATAATTGCCAATGCATTTACATTGGCGAAATGAAAAGATTGAACTCATGAATTACTTTTAAGATTATGGATAATCCTACCTTTTGATAGAACACTCAATATTGGTTGCATCGGAAATGCAACATGTGGTTCTGTCATTGCAAATCCAGACTTAATTATCCCCTCAAGCAAAGGAATTAGCCATTGTTGTAGTTGCTCTTTATTTCCATATCGCAGTAATACCTAATATGCAAAGTAATGCGGCCAATTTAGAGAAAAATGCTCAACCCGGAAAGAATCCACTTAAAGTCAATCAGTTATTGATCAACCAAGCAAATTTGTAAGTTCCATCTTACCTCGGTATTACCCCTGTCAGGTGCACCACAGTTAAACACTTGTGGAGCCTAAAGAGAACGACCCATGATCTCACAAAGGTATCCAGATTCGACATTTGTGAGACCAGCCCCTGATAACAAGTCATTTGCATCACTAGAGCGATAATTATTGCTCCCATCAAAGCACTTAAGATTTCTTGCCTTCACACCACTATCAAGGTCTATAATACTATAAGATGCATACAGAAATCCATAAGTTCACAAACCTGATTGATATAAGATGCATACAGGTAATATATCAAACCTGATAGATTGATAAGAAAAGCTTCTAAAATAACAAAATACAGATAAAATAAATAACATGAAGGAGATAAGATGCATACAAGAATCCATAAGTTCCATAAGCCTTGTTTCTTTGCCATTTCCTTTAACTTTTCCTCTACTGGGTGAACGGTCCAACGTGAGTCTAATTGAGCAAGTTTATAAAATTCATTTCAAAATGGGGTAAATATGTTCCTCCATGAACTTAATTAATTTGTTCCTCAGCACCAAAACTTTTTGATTAGGATCAAACTTCCCCTGATTTGAGAGTCCCTGTATGCCAATTCCCATTCAGTAACTCTTTTGAATAGTCTTTCATGCGTTTGCATCTGATTTGTTAAGAGTAAAAATGCCTTAGCTATTAGTGCAATACTAATAATTTGATTAGCTTCAAGTAGAGTAACAAAGTAACTTTGAGATAAGTCACATATGAGAGCCCATAATGTTTAAATGCTATAGCAGCAACCTAAATTGTGTTCAATAAATTTCCAACCTACATATATAGATTGAAGGCACAAAATATTAAGGGTCTGTTTGTCTTCTGTTTTTGAAAACAAGAAAACAAATAAAAAAACTCATCGCATAAAAACAGTTTGGTTTTTTTAAATTCTTTTCAAAAGAAATACCTCTTTTCAGTTTTTAATACAAATAACCATAACATGTTTTCAGTTTTTTTTTTTATAGTTTTCTATTGTTCATGTTCTTCTTTGTACTATCTCATGTTTTTTTTTCAATGAATTATTTTTTAAAATTTACATTTTCAAAAATTCTTTGTAGAATGATATTTTAAAAACTCAAAACAAAAAATAATTCAAAAACACACCTTGAACAACTTGTTGGATGCTCCATATTTTTTCCATAAATCATTACTAGCTATCATTACTAATTCCATAAATCATCCTCACGAACCTGAGACAGGAAGTTGGAACCAGAAACATTAATGATAATAATGGTTGTAATTATATATACATCCAAGCTATACAATACAATAAATACAAGTAAACTACATAATCCAAGTGGTAAAAGTGAAGAAACTAACCCAAATTGTTGTAGTTCCAGTGCACAAAAATTGAGCATATTCTTCACAGAGGTGATGTTCCACTCTCTCCAACTATGTAAACCACCAGCATCTTTTTCAAATAAATCCATCGATTTGTTGTTTTGTCTATATAAGAGAAATTGCAAATGTGAGTGTTTCCATTAGATAAAAAAACTAATAGATTCCAATGACAGTTAAATTTAATAAATCATTGATTCAATAAATCATTTGATTTAAGAAAGGTTCTTGAAATCCAGACCAAGTAAATGTTCTTGAATAACCATTCAGTTTCTGGTTTTCTGCACTTGTACAGTTTCCAGACCAAGTAAAGACAGCAGGCCCATTATCAATGTATATAACAATAAGAGGAATTCAAAGAAGATGCAACCTGGTTGTAGAATGTCCTGCTTTGGGATCCGAGATGTCCCACACTGTTTGTTGATTGAATGTCCTGCTTACGCTGCTGATACATCATCTCCAACCCACACGCTATCTTGTTTTAAGTATCAGTCCAAGAAGCAAAAACTGGCAAGTGACACAAAGAGATAGCAGGAGATGGCCTCATTTGAACCGTTGG
The DNA here is from genome assembly GCA_013407115.1 of Glycine latifolia. Taxonomy (NCBI): domain Eukaryota; kingdom Viridiplantae; phylum Streptophyta; class Magnoliopsida; order Fabales; family Fabaceae; genus Glycine; species Glycine latifolia. The sequence continues at coordinate 26,216 of QARZ01039389.1, forward strand.
TGAGGGTAACCAAGAGGTAACACTCTAAAAAGGGATTTTAAAAATTTGAACTTTACTTAAACCATATTCTTTTCTTGTCAACATAGCCTCCTTTATCTCCAAAATTGAACTTTCCTTGAACTATCTTGTCTAAGATATCCTTTATCCATCTCTATCATAGTTTTATCAGCGTGAGTAACAGCCTTAAAAAAAGTTGCTATGTTGCATTCAAAGTAAAGGTATGGTCAGCCTTTTAAAAGCATTACTAGTCACTAGTGCTTGGGAAAATAAAGATTGAAGCAGAAATGAAAAAAATGCCATATGAAGATACTACTTTTTCAGACAAGCTAGAGAGGTAAAAATACACAAAATAGTCTTCTTGGTTTCTAATACAAATGCTAAGACCCTGTGTATTTAGGAATTGATAGTCATTTAGGACTTACTGAATGTCCCAAGGTAAAGGTCTTTGTTCCCAGCAACTCTGCCTATCCTCGCTTGCCATCTTCCATGTTGGTGGTGCCTGAATAATAATATTAAAAAATAAACTTAACACAAATCATCAAACGTCACTATTATTACTAATAAAATAAGGGGCAGGAGAACCACACTTACCTTGTGACCCCTCTGTAAACTGAAGCACCTCCAGAAAATCCGCTGCTTTTTCTACAAGGCAAACAAATACACAATCATAATGATTATCATTATCATATAATAATTGGAAGGTTTTCCCTACATAGTTTTTACTTAATTAATAAATTTGTGTACGTTCTCAAGTGTGCAACGTATTCCTGTCTGCTCATGTTCTTCATTTCCTCAAGTTGAACTTGGTAATTTTCTATCTGCCATTGTGAACAAAAAGAGTGCGATTTCGAGCACACGAGATTCGAATCAAGGAAAGAAAAAAAATGCTACATGACATGAAATATACCGAAAAGTTAATATGCGTTGAAGGTCCCCAGTACTTAAGAGCCGCGAGATCATAGGCTCTTGCAGCTTTCTCTGCCATATCATAACCGCCTTTAGTTCACAAACAAAATTGACCACGTAACAATTAGAAACAGTAGCAAGAGGGGTGAAAATGCAAACCAAAAATCTTGAAGTGTGGGAGAAGACTTACCCAAATATACTGAAACATGCCAAGTTCGATTTAACGTCGTCCACAAACACCATACATGACACAAGTTAGTGGGCACATGTCAGATTAGGGACCAAAAAGCTTTAATGGAGAATAATACTTCCAAAAAATTAATAAAAATGTCAACAACTATTATTATTTTCACTAAACTTGTTGCGTACTGAGAAAGGTTATTTAATTGAGATTCAAACCTAAAAAGGAATTGCTAGCAACTAAAATTTACCAGGTAATATCTGTTATTGCGACATAGTGAAGGCCACCTAATACGGCTACCGGAGAGGTGCTCTAAGTGTCATAAATTTTCAATGAATTCTAAGTGGCCACAACAAATATGATGCGATATGGGAGCTTAAATAACCCTATACTTATAAGCAAAATGTGCATTATGCATGTGTTGAACAATAATTTCTCCAAAACAGGCAAAATTTTAAGCAATACTAATAGGCAGTGCAAGCTTTGATTTAAGCTTACCCCCAGCCCACTCAGGCAATTCAATTGTAACAGTACAGTGCACACCATTGGCAAAAAATTAAAAATAATACAAATTAATTATTTATTTAGCAAAAAGGGGCAAATGAAGCAATATTTAGCAAAATGGGGCAATAGAACACGCCTGGTTGGGGCGTGTTACAACACGCCCAAATGGGGCGTGTTTAAGGTGGTGTGACACGTGGCACATGCACAGGTGGAGCGCGGTGTAAACGTAAACTTCGGAAGGTCATAACTTTTGACTGGGATGTCCGATTGAAGCGAAATCGGTGGCCACGCGTTTTTAATCGGGGACTTGCCCAAAAATTTTTCCCAAACGAGGCCTCTAAGTGCCTCAAAATTGTGATTTAAGATTCAAACCTCTAAAAAATTTCTTATTTTCTAATTTTTTATTTATTTAGTTACTGAATTACATGCTATTTTTTATTTTTTTAGTTACTTCTCTTAATTTCGAGCATTTTGACATAAAATACGCCTCTATCGGATATTTCTATCAAAAGTTATGACTTTAAATATTAAGATTAAGCTTATAAAAAATAGAGGTGCATTTAGCAAATGTTAGGTTTTTTATTTTTTTAGTTACTTCTCTTAATTTCTAGCGTTTTGATATAAAAAAAGTTATGACTCTCTGAATGACTTATGCATAATCAAATTTAAAACCTAACATTTGCTAAATGCATCCCCATTTTTGATAAACTTAATCTTAATATTTAAAATGAGTTCGGCAGAAGAAGAAGAAAAAGAAGGCAAAGTAGAAAACGACACCATTATTGATTCTTCTTCATCCGTTTGTACAGTCTAGTCTAGGCATTCACCAGAGCATGACCAGTAGTCAATAACCAATGCATTTTGAACCTCGTTCACGGCCTTTTGGCGATTCGTTTCCCACTTACATAAGATTTTTAAATGGCTAATTACACTCCATTTTAAATGGCTAAGATTTTTAAATTTTAAGAATTTTAAATGGCTAATTACACTTCATTTTAAATTTTAGCCATTTAAAATGGAGTAATTAAGCAATAAAAACCTAGCCCAAATTAAGTAATCTTTTTCGGAAATATTTATTTACCAAAATTATACTGTAAATTTTTAAACATCCTCAGTTCTAAAAAATTTAAAAATCACAATATTGTGATTGCAACACATTTTAAAAAAAAACACAATATTCTGTAAAAAAGTGCTAGCGACTGAATTAGAGACCGAATTAGAGACGGATATTTAAAACCCAATATTGTGTAAAAAAGTGTTAGAGACCGAAATAGAGACGGAATTTTTAAAAAACCAAAATATTGTAAAAAAGTATTAGAGACCGAAATAGAGACGGAATTAGAGACGGACTGAAACACGCCCCATTTGGGCGTGTTTGGCTACCCCATTTTGCTAAATATTGCTTTATTTGCCCCTTTTTCCTAAATAAATAATTAATTTGTATTATTTTTAATTTTTTGCCGTACACCATTATATATAATAGCTGTTCATAAAATATAAGTACACTAAATACACAAATACCTGAGTTTGTACCATAGTGTTTAAAAAATATGGGGCAGAATCGGACAGCTACAACAGCTTTGCTTGCACTGGGAAATTGTATAGCAGGCCTGTATAAAAGGTCAAATAATAAAGTAACACATCACAAACACATACTTTTGTAACTTGGTTCATCAACTTAACACAAATAGTTGCACATAAAAGGCAGAAAATTGTATAATTTGTGGCATTGAAATTTAACTACTCATTTAGAAACCAAAAGATTAGAAGTCTGTTTTGGGTTTGCATAAAATAGCTAAAATTTTACGTAGAAAGATCTTTTCTAGAAAATATGTAAGCTGCATTAACGGATTCGGATGCAGTACTAATTGTGTAAGAGCCTGACCATGCTCCAAGTTTATTCCTCTTAGGAAATCAATAGAACACAATGCTTAAGCTACAACTTATGTTGTTGTTATGAAAAACATGTTCACATGTATATTTACATATTTTTAATGCATCTATAACTAAAATCAAGCAAATTAATCTTAGTCATAAACCATAAATCAATTAAGTAAAAGGGAAGAGGGTCCTCAACAACAACCTATTGAATAATAATCTTTTCTCAGAGTAAAAAAAAAAAATAAAACAATAGTAATTGTATGAACACAAGTGGCCAAGCAGGAGTGTTGGAATTTTGTTCAGCACAAAGTATAGATGCAAGATCACCACCAAGCAACATGAAAACCCAAGAGCTTTTTCATATGTAATCGAACTGTTCTAAGCAAGATATATTGTGTTATGTATAATTCTCAAAGAAAACCAGTGAATGATGTATTGATTTAACGCATCTAAAATCCCTACTTTAACTTAATTTGCTATCACATTCCAAAGAATATGTCTCTTCTTTGAAGTCTACTGTTGGACTTGGTGTTCTTGTGGAAGTTGTAGGTATTGGTAAGGGGAAGGAAGACCTTACCAACCCTGAGGTAGAAAAAGGATGGTGAACCCGATAACCATTACCATTGTTACCTAAAACTGAAGAGGGCCCTTGGGGCAAAAACTTTCAGAGAAGGAGGCCTTGCTAGTCCAGGCCATTGAAGAAAAGGAAAATGCAAAGAAGAGTTGAAAAGAATTGGCTACCCTCAAGAAGACCTTCAACTCCAAACTCCATCGGCTCAAAACAGGCTGGAAGAAGTGGTACAGAGACTGAATACCACATTAATGCACAAAATGTTATCATTATGAGCAATGATACACATACCGCTCAATCTTCTAAAACCAGAGACATAACTGGTGGCAATCTTAACAACAACTTGACATATATGGAAATGCTCATACAGTCACACCCATCAGTGAGAATGAATGAAGGGAAAGAAACAATCACATAGAGAAATTAAGGAACAGAGAACAGAGAGAGAAATCTGGGAGTGAAGTAAGGGAAATGAGAGCTTACGAGGTGAGCGGGGATTGAAACAGAGACGCGCTCATCGATATGAACGGTGGTGACCTTGGAGAAATGTGCGGCGAGGAGGTGGATGAAGAGGTCGGGAGCCCGAGGCTCCGAGGCAGATGGCGGCGCGTGTGAGGCGATCGAGGCGGAGCCACAGACTGTAGACGACGGAGCTGGCGGAGGATTTTAGGGGGGCACGAGAGAGTAGGGCACGAGAGAGGAAAGGGAAAATGAGAGTTAGCTTGTCAATTTCGTCGGGAACTTTTTGGAGACGAGGGCAAAACGGCTACGTTTCAAAAATGATTTTCAACATTTTTAAGACGGTTATACCTAACCCGTGTTTGAAAACACTAAAACAAAGACGGTTACACGATAACCGTCCTTGTCTTTAGACATCTAAGACGGTTTTGACGTGAACCGTCTTTGAAATGTTCCTCTTAATTTCAAAAATGCCACCGCCCCTCCTTCTTAAACGGTTTATCGACAACCGACTTAAATTGGCAGTCTTAAAATGTAATGTTTGTAGTAGTGTTGATGAAGGTGTTGACAATAAGGAGGAGGAAAACTCAAAGTAACTTAATTTCTCTTCCCTCTTCAATGGTTGCTGTTTTTTGTTAATGAAATGTAATCTATTATGTTTTGCTAGTTCATTAGAAACCATTCCTAAGTCCTAACGTACACTTTGAATTGATATAATGATTAGGGTTTCCCTTCATCGTCTGTTGGAGTCTCCAATAGCACTACTCCGGAAGGAGCAAGCAATGGCTTATACACGTGGTCTTGTTGCTGGATTTGAAATTGACAGCATTGATGATCTCATA
>QARZ01039392.1:1971-19313 GCA_013407115.1 Glycine latifolia
CACCTTTAAATGACATATACCTGAATGTCCTCCCAAATCAAGTCCTTCTGCACTGAAGGAACTTCCTTCCAATTAGGAAGGGTGACATCGACCTTGTCCCTAGCCACAATCCCTAGATATGTCCTCAATTTCTTTGCCTGAGGACCATCAGCCTTCCCTGTGACAGGATCCACATGGACCACCGGTCTGTCAGCACCAGGAGCTCGAGTAGCCAGTGACCTCAGCCATGTTGCTTTCCCGTCCTCTTCGCTGTAGCCGGAGAAGGTCCTGACTCAAGCGGAGGTGCTGACTCAGCATGAGCCGCTGCTGACTCAGGAGTAGGATGTGGTGCCTCAGCACGAGGAGGGGAGCTGGGTGGTGTAGTCATGATCCTGTAAAAAACAAATAACACAGATAAGTAAAGTTAAGTCACAAGTTAGGTTAATCATGAAATTGTACAAGTCAAATGAGCTTAAAAAAAATTTACATGAAGTGATGTTAATTAATTCTTCTTCATCATGATCATTACGATTTGCATGAACGTCGTCCGCCTCGTCTTCTCTGATGATGTTAGGGATTTGTGTCGAGAATAGAGTGACACTTGTATCGGCGGTTGAGTCATCATCATCAACATTAATGCCAATGGTTTTTCCGTGTAGTACCACTGACCACCTTTTGTCACATGGATCTTGAACATAAAACACTTGTTTAGCTTGTTCTGCCATGATGAAAGGTTCATCTTGATAAGCTAGCTTGTTCAGATCTACCAAAGTAAATCCCAAGTCCTCGGTTCGCACACCACTGCTGATATCAACCTACTTGCATTTGAAAACACACACAGTGAAACTAGCATAATTAAGCTCCCAGATGTCATTAATGACTCCAAAGTAAGGCAAGCATGCCAAACGTGGATTGTGGTCATGCACAGAAGCGAAGTGCTGGGACTCGGCCCTTAGGCTGACCCCCACTGTTTTGCATTGTGCTCTTGTCATCTTGTTGTTTGGTTTAGAATGAGTACTTGTTGATATCGTACGCCTGCCAACTTCTAACATTTCTTTTAGGTCCATCTGCTAACTTCCTCATTGTTTCAGATGAAGATTCATCACTAAAGATTGTATCTTTAAACCAATTCAGAAAAGTCTTGTTGTGCTCTTTCAACAACCTATTCTTCGTCATTCTTGGATTACTTTCCTTGACTAATGCTTCATGATGAACCATGTATGGCAGGACTTCATTACTGTTATTCAGGACATACAAATGAGCTTGTTGCAATTCATGCAAAGTGGGTGTTATAACATGCAGCCCTCGTGTACCCTTTCCTCCCACTCTGTCCTTATGCCGCGACTCCGGAAGCCCAACAGGTTTTGCCTTTTCAAGGTACTCTGAACAAAACTCTACAGCTTCTTCTGCAATGTACCTTTCAATTATGGATGCTTCAGGATGATGTAGGTTTTTTGTATACCCTTTCAAGATCTTCATGTATTGCTCGACTGGGTACATCCACCGTAAATAAACAGGACCACACAATTTAATTTTCCTTACCAGATGAACAAGTAAGTGAACCATGATGTCAAAAAACGAAGGAGGAAAATACATCTCCAACTGACACAAGATAATTGCCGCCTCTTCTTCCAAGTCATCTAACTTTATCGAATCCACGACTTTTGAACAAATGGCATTGAAGAAAAAGCACAGGTGACTTATAGCATGCCTGACTTTGTTAGGCAAAATGTCTCGAATCGCCATGGCTAACAATTGCTGCATCAACACGTGGCAATCGTGAGACTTTAAGCCAACTAGTTTCAGATCTTTCATCTGTACAAGGCTCTTAATATTTGAAGAGTATCCTTGTGGCACTTTCACTCGGCGCAGACACTGACAGAAACTGATCTTCTCCTTTCTTGACAAAGTGTGGCATGCTGGAGGCAAGTAAATTTTCTTACCATCGGACCTAGGATGTAACTGCTCACGTATACCTATCTTAGCAAGATCTTGACGAGTGTTCAAACCATCCTTTGTCTTGCCTTGAATGTTAAGCAACGTGCCGATGACACTGTCACACACATTTTTCTCCACATGCATAACATCGATACAATGTCTAACATCTAGATCAAACCAGTATGGAAGATCAAACAGTATCGACCTCTTCTTCCATATGCAAGTATCACCTTTCTGCTTCTTTTGAGTCTTTCCAAATACAGTATGGATGCCCTCAACCCGCTCAAGAACCTGCTCACTGGTTAACGGAATCGGTGCAATTTCATGCTCTTGACTTCCATTAAATGCTTTTTTCAATCGCCGATATGGGTGATAAGGTTTCAAAAAACGTCGATGTCGAGTGTAAACTATTTTTCTTCCATGTTTAAGTTGCACGTAACTTGTGTCTTGCTCACAGATAGGGCATGCACGATGACCCTTTACACTGTATCCACTCAAATTTCCATACGCTGGAAAATCATTAATGGTACAAAATATCATTGCATGCAACTTGAATGTCTCCTTTCGATACCCATCAAACACGGTAACCCCCTCATCCCACAAGTTTGTCAACTCCTCAATCAAGGGACTAAGATAAACATCAATGTCATTTCCTGGCTGTCTTGGGCCCGATATCATCATAGACAACATCATGTATTTGTGCTTCATGCACAACCAAGGAGGCAGATTGTAGATGACTAGCAAAACAGGCCACGAACTATGCTGAGTACTTAAACTGCCGTAGGGATTCATTCCATCACTGGCAAATTCTGAATACAAACGATCAATCTTCTTCCACTGAACCGAATCTGCCGAATGTCGAAGCATTCCATCATAGTGTCTTCCCTCTGCATGCCATGTAAGGTCTTTTGCGTCATCTTCGTTAGCAAAAAGACGCTTAAACCTTGGAATGATCGGAAGATACCACAACACCTTCGCGGGAGGGCCTTTCTTTAAACTCTGATCACTGCCACAGTCGTCATCGTCCTTCACTTTGTACCGTGATACCCCACACGTGGGGCATTTATCCATTTGTTCAAATTCATTTCTGTACAATATGCAGTCATTAGGACATGCATGAATTTTCTTATACTCCATACCCATCAGACAAAGTATCTTCTTCGCCAAATAGTAACTGCTTGGCAACGTGTTTTCCTCTGGAAGCATGTCCTTAACTACCTCAAGCAGTGAACTAAAGCTTTTGTCACTCCACCCATATCTGGCCTTGACATTAACCAGATTTAACACCACGAACAACAATGTCAATGACTCTTTGCACCCTGGATACAACGGCTTCTTCGAATCACTTTCCAACGTATCATACATTGGGGCATGTGCTTGCTTAAATAACTCATGTCCCAGATCATGAATCATATCATCTAATCGATCTCCGATGTCAACATCAAGCAGTTCAGTTTGCGAGACCCTCTGCGTGTCTGTCAATTCACCATGCCATATCCATGTCGTATAAGTCTTCTTAATTCCATCGCACAGAAAATGCTCCTGTATGTCGTCCAGTGGTTGGCGTCTTCCATTCAAATAATTGATACAGGGACATAAATATTTTCCATTCCCATCCGGTCGACTTCTTTCAGATGCAAATTGCAAGAATTGTTCAACGCCTTCCTCATACTCAATCGTGATGCGACTTGCATTCATCCAACTTCGATCCATGTAACTAATAACTCTGTGATACTCACACAGTTATTCCATGCATGAAAACCTCTCTTTTTTCATTCAAGGTGTGACCCTATCCCATTCAGGAAGACATATTTTTATAGTATATTCATATGTATAGGTTGCGTTTCTTATCTTAAATTTGATGAAATTTCGACAACATTTCGCTTTGGTCTCCGAGTACACGACATGAAAGCAGTGACATGTGTTCCACCACAGTCAAGTATGCACCCGGAGAACAAAGTGAAATACATTGTACCGAATTTTCATCAAATTTAAGAAAAGAAATGCAACCTATACATATGAATATACTATAAAAAATTGAGTCTTCCCAAACTGTCCAAACGGACAATTCAATAATCAATACAATGATTAATCCAAACTATCCGAAAGAATCAGTGTGATGAATCTCAAACAGGAAACTAAAGTTCACTCATAATGAACATTAATTGTATAGAAAAAGCAACATGCATACTTGACATACAAAATATTTTAAAAACAGTCATAAGACAAATTGTACATGACAATATGAAACACATTCACACCTGTGATGATGATCTATGTGAAATGTCCAACAATGAAGCTCCTGATGATGAGGCAAACGGGAAAAAGGTTCGCTCTCCTACAACCTACAATGAACATATAGCTTGTTTATCCGATCATGTTGATAGAAAGCAAGTGATTTACATAAAGCAAGGGTTAAAAGGGATGTGGACAAAACAATCAATGACTATCACTTGCATTCTATATTTATTTGGTTTACATTTAAGTACCTAAGAGGATGGTCAATAACAAAATACTGGTCAATGCAATCTGTTGATGACGATACAAAGAGGCAAATGACAACTGCATACAAATCATACATGTGGTGTCAGATTACAAAAGTTGGTTTGAATGAAGACAAACAAAAGAGCACACACCATAGTCTATCAAAGTATGAAACACTTTTGTAATTACTTGAGAGGATGGTCAATCACAATCTCCAACAATGAATCTGGTGATGACGATGCAAAGAGCCAAATGACAACTGCAAACAAATGATACATGTGGTGTCAGATTACAAAAGTTGGTTTCAATCAAGACAAACAAAAGAACAAGGAAGAATTAGACTTGAATGCAGCTCTACAAAGGTGAGTAACAAGCTCGAAAAGAATACAAGTTAGAATTGTTAGCTATTGTCTAAGGAAAGGGGACTAAAAAGAACCACTACTAAAAAGAACCACTAGCTATTGTTAGCTATTCTAATTACTACCATGTTCAACACAAGCACTGTGCAACCATACACATTGATGACCTCTTTGACCACAATGCTAATTCTGTGTCCATGCATGCCACCAACAAGTGCAAGGGGAAACAAGCAAAGGCAATGAAGTGTATAATGTATAGAATGTATTTGGAAGTGAGTTTTGTTAAGCTTTATTTTTCTAGTGAGTACACTTGCTTTTAGTTATTTGGCTTTTTCTAAATCTGTTTGTTTTGGTTGCTCTTGTCCAAGGTCCACATGCATCCATTTTCTTTTCCAAACTTCAATTATTTTCAGTTGCTTTGTTAGGTAACTAATAGTGATTTATTGGAGGCATCATTAAACTAATGAAGCCCCTCAACAGAGATTGAATCTTTCCTTATACAACCCCATCATCAAAAAGAACCACTGCATAAGAGAAGATATATACAATGTCTTCCTAAAAGATCAACTCTCCTAAACAAACACCAAGAATAAACATATAGCAAAATCAAACTAAGATGCAGCAAATAGTATTCATTTGCCACTGCTAGAAACTAAAGCAAAAGTCCTTTTGAGATGCTACCAGTTCTACCAAACACCAGACACATATAGTAAAATCAAACTGAGATGCAGCAAATAATATCAAATAGTTTCCCTTCAAACACGACACACGTACATTAAAACACCAGCTTAATTCCCAGATGGCATTGAAGCTCTACCAGCTCTACAGTCCCATTAATCCATCTACCAGCTCAGCTCTACATACATTAAAACACCAGACACATAATATGGTACTTATCCATCTTATCCACATTCAAACAACATATATATACGTATTACCCATATTATCAAGAACTCTAGCTAGTGGCCAACAAAAGTGAAATCCAGCCAATATCACATTCAACCTATTCGTCACACAGAAAAATGCTAATGCAGAACCATACCTAAACTATTCGACAACAATGGCATTGAAATTTTGCGATGTAAGTTGATACCAACCTGGGATGGAGACGCGTGGTTTGCTTCAACTGCGACTGAGACCGTACAGTGCGAGAGCGAGGTTAGGGATGTGGTAGCGAGAGCGTCGTTTGCTTCAACTTTGGAAGATGGTGAGACTGAGGTCGCGAGCGTGAAAGCTGAGGGTAGGGATGCAAAATGGGCAGTGAGTATGAGAGTTGAGGTTAGGGATGAGGGGAAAGAGAAGCGCGCGACAGTGGTGGTATTTGATTTGGGGGCCAGATGATAATAACAAGAACAACATCGATTTTCATTCAAAAACCGATGTTAACTACTGAACCTTAACATCAGTTTTATTAAAAAACTTAAAAACCGATGTTAACTAGTCCACCTTAACATCGATTTTCCTAAAAAACTTGAAAACCGATGTTAACTAGTCCACCTTAACATCGGTTTTCTTAAAAAACTTGAAAACCGATGTTAACTAGTCCACCTTAACATAAGTTTTCTTAAAAAACTTGAAAATCGATGTTAACTAGTCCACCTTAACATCGCTTTTCTTAAAAAACTTGATAACCGATGTTAATAGAGACTACTTAACATCGGTTTTTAAGTGTTTTTAAGGAAACCGATGTTAAAATACTCCTTTTAATTACGAATTTGCCACCGCGTTTTCGTTAACATCGATTTTTCACAAAATCGATGTTAACATGGCGATGTTAAAAGCTATTTTTTTAGTAGTGTCAGGAAAAAATAATTAAGCACTAATCAGGGACAGACCAGTTAATTGTAAACCTTGATGATTTTATAATAAAAATTACAGTTAATGTAGATTTTGTTTAAAAAGACAATCCATTGAAAAATATAATTATTTTCGCAATAAATACTCTATATGGTAAAAAAAGTGTAATCTAATTAGAAATAGATATGATAAGATTATTACTATCTTTTAGTGACTGTGTATAAAAATTAGTAAATTCAACACAAATCCCTTAGGCACTTAAAAAAGATCATAAACATGGATATTGAACAAACCATAGCTCCTCACAAACAACAACACAATCTGCTAGATTTCTTCTGGTCCCGTAGCTGCAGCTTTATTGCAGCCACATCAAGCTCCTCAATAGACTTTGGTGAAAACAAGATTTCTGGTTTTTGCAACACAATTATGGGGCTATTATGTTCATTGAACATGCCACCACCAACTTCTTCCTCAAAGGAGTAATTATGTACTAATTACATAACATAACATAACCTTAAGGATAACAAGGTTGGGTAATTATTAATTTGTGTTTGATTATCTCCCTCAAATGAAGTGAAGAATTCACACAGCAATTAAAAATCATTATATCGAGGATTTCAGATCAATAAACATACTCATTAAACACACCTTAATTTCTAAACTCTCATTTTCTACTCCAAATATTCAGAAATTGAATCCATCGAATTGTTTTAAAACTTCTTTAACTCAAATATACTAACCAAAACACCATTTTTTATAAGCTCACCCACATTAAAGCTCTTGTAATTCCCAGAGAAGCTTGTCATAGGTACCCTGATCGAAGAGCACCGTGTTATTCACCTTCTCCTTTTGCTTACCCCTTGCTCCACTTCTGTTACAACACAAATCCAAACTTGACATCAAATACCCATACATCACACATATCTAGCATTACCGTAAAAAGATAATGAATTGGAATAAAAATTAGAACATGAAATAGAAACAAGAACCTTCTTCTTCTGCTTGCCACCGCCAGACTTGGTGGGCTTGGATGAAGGTGGGGGAACCTTGTCCTTCTTTGGAGCCTGCAAGTGCCATCAAATCAAATCAAAAATGCAAAAATTAGAGCATACGAATAGAAACAGAATTAAAAATGGCAAGAAATTGTTCCAAAAAAAAAAATTCAATCCCAAGAGAAATTAATCCGATCAAAGAGACAAATCATTCCCAAACAGCATAAAGTAAACTCAGCCGTAACAATGTACTTCTTTTGCCATAATATTACACTACACCATATCTAAAATTAAAATAAAACAAAATGGATGCTTATCAGAAGAGTATCAAATGGGATTCTTACTAAACTAGTTCAGCCCATTATCTCTCAAGCTAATATTCACAATTAATTGCATCAAATAAAAAAATAAAAAAATAAGCAAGACAAAAAAAATAGAAGATAAAGGAATTTCAAAACCCTAGTTGTACAATGGAGATGAGTAACAAGAGGGAGACGCCTTGCTTCATCATTCACAGTAGCGACGGAGATGCGGGCAGCACCGCACACGACGATGGTGTAGACGAGATCTGCAGTTGAAAGAACAGTGTGAGACAGAGAAGGCATACTGGGACAGCGGTGGATGGAGGGGAGACCACCGTGAACAATGACGATGCATACGAGATCTAGCCACAATACTAGATCTCATCCTCAAAGCCTCCTCGATGAAGCCCAATGCTCCGCCACGATTTTTGTGCTCTTTGGTGGTGGTAGGGTGGGAGGCTCGAGGTGGTGGTGGTTTGTGCTGGAGTGTTTAGGTTGCAGCGCGGTGATTTGTTGGTGTGACAGTGGCTGGTGTTGGGTGGAGAAAGAAAAAGAAATAGAGGGTCTCGTGCAGAGAGAGAAAATTAAACGCAAATGAAAATTATTGGGTTGGAAAGAAGTGAAGCATAATGAAAATTAAACACTATCGCGGCTGATTTTTTAAAAACCTCAACATCGGTTTTTCAAAAAATCGATGTTGTCTAGTAACTTACAACATCGGTTTTTTGAAAACCGATGTTGTCTATGTTGTGAATGCTTAAACAACATCGGTTTTTCAAAAAAACGATGTGAACAATGACATTTTATTTACAAAAATGCCACCGCATTTTTTTTAACATCGGTTTTCAAAAGAACCGATGTTATATTGACGATGTTAAAAGTTGTTTTTTTAGTAGTGCCTGGAGTTGAGCTAAACACCTCGAGTATGCACTTCAAGGCCTACGTTGGTGGTGATAAATTGTTGACTATATCGGATAGTGAAGAGTCAACTGAAGATGATCCAACCACGACGGACCTGCCTGAAGGAGATCAACCCCGGGGAGATGATTAAAGGGCCGGAATGCCGGTTTTATTTGTTAAAATTTTATGGCTTTGAACAATTTTATCAGCTCATTTGATACTTCATACAATTTCTTCTATCTTTAATGCTTCTGGCTTTTATCATACTTGATTGCTTTATTTTCTCTGGCCTGGATATATTTGTATGCTCGAGTATTAGTTTGGCTCCAACGGCCAAGTATTATCTTACCCGAATTATTAGTCGGGATTTAAATATCGAGTTTTGGAATCATGTCTCGGTCCTAGCAACAATTAATGCGCTACATAAACATTAATCAATGGATGTGACTTTTTCGACATGTCAAATCACCCATCCACGAGTAAATGGTTATGTCGGCTTGATCAAGGCCGAATTAACACAATAGTTACTAGGCTGATATAACTTGTGCACAATATATAAATAAGTTCCTTGTAACAAGGATTTTTATTAATATTCTTCAAAGATATACATAAATTCATGATCTCAATGAAAGATTTATACGGGCAGTATATTCCCGGATTACAAAATCGATTAATGAGAAACACATGAAATAGAAATATAGAATGTTCCTTCATGATCTCCATGAAAGACTTATGCGGGTATCCATATACTATATCCCAGCTTACAAAATCGATTAAGGAGAAACATATGAATGGAAAAATATTAATTCATGATCCCCATGAGAGACTTAGGCGGGTATACTGTATCCCGGCTTACAAAATCGATTAAGGAGAAACACATGAATGGAAAAATATTAATTCATGATCCCCATGAAAGACTTAGGCGGGTATATTGTATCCCGGCTTACAAAATCAATTAAGGAGAAACACATGAATTCTATTGCAGCTCAGAATTTCTAGTTGTAGTAAATCTTCAATTTATTAGCATTCGAAGTGCGCTTTATGTTTTTTCCCTCAAGAGTCTCTAACATGTATGCTCCCTGCTCAAGGTTTTGTGCGACCCGGTACAGCCCTTCCCAGTTGGACACTAACTTCCCATCTCGGGCATTTTTGTTTCCGATATCTGCTCGGCGTAGTACGAGATCCCCCTTTTCAAAGGACCTCGGCTTGACTTTTCTGGCAAATTTGCTGGCCGTTATTTGTTTCATATGCAGGTTTCGACGATGCGCCCTATTCCGGACTTCTTCTATCAGGTCTAGCTCGACGGCTAATGCTGCGTTGTTATCCTCTCCTGCCTTGGACAGATGTTGCCTTTTCCATGATGGTTGGCCAATCTCTACGGGTATCATTGCTTCACAGCCGTAAGTCATTCTGAATGGGGTTTCTTGGGTGGCTGTTTGGGTCCTGGTTCTATATGCCCATAAGACGTAATATAATTGCTCGACCCAGTTTGGGCAGGCTTCATGCATTTGTTTTTTCAATCCGTCTAGAATGATTTTGTTTGTCGCCTCTGCCTGGCAGTTGGACTGTGGATGTTCTACTGATGAGAAGTGATGGTTTATGTGGAACCCGGTCATCATTTCCTGAAACCTCTTATCAGTAAATTGCATTCCATTGTCCGTTACAATTTCTGCCGGGATCCCAAACCTTGATATGATGCTACGCTCGAAAAACTTTTGAACTCAGGCCAACATGATGGTAGCTAGGGGCTCAGCCTTAATCCACTTTGTAAACAGCTACTATCAGCCATTTCATCTTGCACCCATATGCTGACCATTAATGCCTTCATGTATTTCTGAAAGCACGTATTCAGCTTGGTCTGGGGTCCAAACATACTAGCATTGGGGTATGGAGACCTCTTCGGTATAGCTCGCCATAAACTATGGTATACATAGCAGCATCTCGAACTAACTTTTTTGCTTCCATTTCATCATCTGGTATTAACCCTTGTTCCAAGTAATTTATGATAGGCCGCCTCCAATCCTTCGCCACTAAAATTACCATGACGCATGCGGGTTGGGCGACTTCTTGTTGAATAACCATTCGATGGTTGCCCGTACCTTTCGTGCTTGCCAGTTTTGACAGTATGTCAGCTCGGGCATTTTCCTCCCTTGGGATGTGGGCGACGATGACTTCATCAAACTCTGCTAGGATTTCCTTTACTTTAGCTAGGTATTTGGCTAATAAAGGTCCCTTAGTTTGATACCTCCCTTCGATTTGTGCTGCAACGAGTTGTGAATCAGTGAAAACATTGACTCTTGCCGCTCCCTGTTCTTTGATCTGATTTAGTCTGGCAATCAACACTTCATATTCTGCTTGATTGTTAGACGTCAAGAAGTTAAGTTGTAACGACTGTTCGAGTGACACTCCCTCAAGATTCTCAATGATTAATCCGACTCCACTTCCTTTGGAGTTGGACAAGCCGTCCACATATAGCTTCCATGCTGGATTTCCTTGGTTTAAAGATGCCGAGGTCAGCTCTACTATGAAATCGGCTAGGGCTTGAGATTTGATGGCATGCCGAGCTTCATACCTGACGTCGAACTCGGATAGTTGGATGGCCCAATTCATCATCCTTCCCGCCAAATCCAGCTTGTGTAACACTTGGCGGATAGGTTGATTTGTTCTGACGACAATGGTATGGCTTTGGAAGTACGGACGAAGCCTTTCGCTGTAGTAAGGAGAGCAAAAGCCACTTTTTCAAGCTTTTGGTACCGTAATTTCGAGTTCTTGAGGGCTCGGCTCACAAAATAAACCGGCAACTGCAACTTACCGACTTCTCTGACTAACACGGCACTTATGGCTTCTTCTCCGACCGAGAGTTATAAATTCAATGTTTCTCTGGGATCTGGTTTTGAGAGGACCGGAGGCGAAGACAAGCATCCTTTAATCTCCTGAAATGCCGCTTCACATGCCGAGTTCCATCCTACATTAGCCTCCTTTTCAACAATTTGAAGAAGGGAAGTACTTTTTCTACGGATCTTGGGAGAAACCGTGTCAGGGCGGCCATTCTTCCTGTCAGCTGTTGGACTTCTCGCTTACTAGATGGGAACTGCATGTCCAGGATGGCCCTGCATTTTTCAGGGTTTGCTTCTATTCCTCTGTGGGTGAGCATGAACCCTAATAACTTCCCAGCTTTTACACCAAATGCGCACTTCAACGGATTTAAGCGTATGTTGTGCTGCCTCAATTTGTAGAAAGTCTCTTCGAGATCCCAGATATGATCTCCATTTGCAGACGTCTTTGTTATCATGTAGTCAATGTATACCTCAATATTGCGTCCAATCTGGTTGACGAAGACTTTATTCATCATTCGTTGATAAGTAGCCCCGACATTTTTCAAACCAAATGGCATGACGTTGTAGCAGTAATTCGCTTCAACACCCCGGAATGCCATCTTTTCTTGATCATCCGGGTACATGGGTATCTGATTGTATCCAGAGTAAGCGTCCATGAATGATAACAGTTGGAACCTGGCGGAGTTATCTTCAAGTTGGTCGATACTCGGCATTAGGTATGAGTCCTTGGGGCATACTTTGTTCAAATCCGTGTAATCAACACAAACTCGCCATTTCCCATTAGACTTTTTCACCATTACCACGTTGGAGAGCCATGTGGTATATTGTATTTCTCTAATGAATCCGGCCTCCAATAGCTCCTTGATATGTTTTTCCAGTGCTTGTCTTCTGTCTGGGCCGAGCTTCCTATTCTTCTACACCACTGGCTTAGAACCGAGGTACATAGCTAGTTTGTGGCAACAAAAGGTGGGCTTGATCCCAGGAATCTCGGAAACTTTCCAGGCAAACACATCTTGATTTTCTCAAAGGCATTGGATTAACTTGCCTTTGGTTTCTGGATCGTTCTGCTTGCCTATTTTTGTGATTTGCTCCGGGGAACATCCGATCTTAACGTCTTCTAATTCGTCTACCGGCTCTGGTCTCCATTCTTCCAGATCTCACATATCCAGCTCCACTAGGTTGACCGGCCTTTTAGATGAATGTTTCTCGACTTTTTGCCCCGCCGGGTCTCCTTCCCTTTTCCGAGGTGGTGAAGAAGGGCTGCCTTCACTTTCTCTGACTGTATTATAGTAACATTGCTTGGACTCCTTTTGATCGCCGCATATGGTGATGACTTCACCGAGGTGTCCAACCATCTTCATCTTTTGATGCTTAGTAGACATCAATATGTCCCATTTGTGAAGGGTTGGTCTGCCCAGGATGATATTGTACGGTGAAGAGAATTCGATGACGGTAAATGTGACTCTTTCTGACTTAAAGCCCTCATTTGTTCCTAACGTGAGCCGAAGGTCAATAGAGCCCTTAAGACCGGTACCTCCACCATTAAAACCTATTAGCATGGTTGTACATGGTTTCAAATCTTCTTCATCCAAGTTCATTTTTTTGAATGCAATCCAGGTGATGATGTCGGCTAAGCTACCATTATCAACAAATATTCTTCTAACTCAGCAGTTTGCTACAGTCCTTGTTATGACAAGGCCGTCCTCATGGTCGGGTACTACCCTCTTCATGTCGTCTTTAGTAAAATAGATTAGCGGGGGTGTGGTTTTCTTACTATTTTCTTTGAATTTCGGCTGAGCCCTCACCGACATGATTTTTTAAAGATATTTTCTTCGCTGATTAGCAGTGTCACCTCCGCCTCCCATGGCACCCGAAATGATGTTGCATTCGAATTCAGGCTCTGAGAAATCATCCTTTTTGCCCTTCTTTTCATCTCGGTCTTGTGTTCGTGTTGGCCTTTTCGCTTGCCTTGCTGTCCCTGGGTCTTGATGATGTATTGTCGCAATTTTCCCTCTCAGATAAATTTTTCGATTGCATCTTGGAGGTCCCAACATTGATTAGTAGTATGACCAGGTCCGTTACGAAATTCACAGAACCGGGAGTAATCTAGTCCCTCTATTTTGAATAACACAACACGAGTGGCGTGCAGTGTGTGCTGTGTGAATGGAAAAGAGAGAGTCAGAATGTGTGTACCTTTCTTCATGGAGTATACTCTATTTATTGGATACTGACCTGGACCCTGGTGGAGTGGTGGTTGAGGCCCATTATCTTTGGCCGGGATCTTCGGTTATTTGGATAACTGAGTGGCAGCGGTTGTTAATTTGTTGACCCCGACGATACTTCCTTCTATAGGTGCCATCATCTCTCCTTGGCCGGGGTACAGCTTCTGCTGCCGGGCTCTCTGCTGCAGTATGGTTTGGGATCTTGGTTGGGGAGATACGGTTATTACGCGGCTGGGTCTGTGACAATCCTCCTAGCGTTGATTGACTAGCCGGGTTCCGATTTCTGACTTCAGCAGTAGGTACCAAGTTCGTCGGACAGCGTCTTCGTGATGTCGGGTGGGATTGGCCATCATTGTGTACTGGATTCTCCATATTTCTAATCTGGTGCTCTAAATGCTGGAAGCGGCGGTTGTCGTCTTGTTCCGTTGAGCAATGCGCTCGTCCAATTGCGCTATCAAGTTCTGGACGTCCTTCTGTCGTTGCAGCTCATAACGTTTTTCTAGATCCTCAATTTGAGATAGAATCGAGTCCAGAGCACTATGAATGAAGCGCTGCGTTGCCTTCGGTGCGACTTCGCTAGTTGGTGGATTATTTGGTGGCAGGGCTAGGGATGAAGCAGTATCTGAAACAACTCCTTCTACGAACACATTCTCTTGAACAACATTCCTAGGTGGTTCGTCTCGCCCTTCGATTTGGTGACTTCTGGTGTTGACCATTGTGAGTAAATGGGATTCAAAATTTATCGTTCCCCACAGACGGTGCCAATGTTCTGCTCAAGATGAATAGAAATGTCCAACAAGGATTGTTGGGTAATTGATATGGGATCAGGCTCTATCTCTGAAAATGCTATGGTGTTGAAGCACCTCAAGGAAGAAGATCACTACAGAAATACACAACACGAGTGGCGTGCAGTGTGTGCTGTGTGAATGGAAAAGAGAGAGTCAGAATGTGTGTACCTTTTTTCATGGAGTATACTCTATTTATAGGATACTGACCTGAACCCTGGTGGAGTGGTGGTTGAGGCCCATTATCTTTGGTCGGGATCTTCGGTTATTTGAATAACTGAGTGGCAGCGGTTGTAATCTTTGTTATATCTTTCTATTGTGATATTTGTTATATCTTCTATCATTTGATGGATAAGATACGAGGTTGTTGAGAGTTTGAATATTTGAATAAGATAAACGGGCCTTTATTGGTAACAAGATTAATATTATTTTTATGGATTAATTTAATTTACCATGAATTGTTTACTCAATAGAGGAGAAAATATTTACCAAATGATTATAATGACAAAATATGAAAAATAAATTTATTTGTGCTTTACAAAGCCTCTCTTCCATTAGGCTTACTTGTTTAGTCTCTCTACAATTGTGTATTGGCTGAACAATGGCATTAAGAGCTTTTCACCTCCAAGTTTTTTTCACAACTCTTTACTTTTATGGTGATTTGTTTTTTATTTCAAATGTTGTGTTCTTCAACTCATGATTTCATTGTGACTTGCTTATCGATTTGAACTCTGGTATTCTTCTACTCGCGATATTTGCAGTTTCATTTTCTCTTATAATCTCTCGGTCTGTCCCTTATTTTCTCCATCTCGCAGGATTTTTATTCTGCACAGTCACGTGATTTCCAATTTCGTGCAGTCGCTTGATTTTCATTAGGTATATTGATTTGTGTTTTTTTTTTTTTCTCTCGATTTTGTTTGTACTCACTTTCTCTTTCAAACTCACTTTTTATATTCACTTGACATGTTTTAAGCCTTTTAGGTTAGCCGCTGTACATTTTATTAATCTCATTAACTTCCTCGTTTGTTCAGAGGAACCAGATTGATTTGGTTGGAGGCGAAATAGAGAATCCACGTACGGTGCTTCAGTTTTGTATCCTTATAAGCACTCAGATCTGAATCCCCCAATGCAGTGTTATGATTCTTAGAATTCTCTCTCCGATATGAGGTTATGATTTTATGCTTTTTGAATTAAAATGATGAATAAATTAGACAAGAATCCTGAGCATCAAATGAGTGATGTCCCAAGGAGATACTATCTTTTTTGGAGTATTCACTGTTCAGAACCAATTTCTTTTTGAAAAGTTTTTACTTTCCTTCTCCAAAAATTACTTTATGCAAAGTAAGTATTTCCGTTTAAGTTGATTCTTTTGCTGCCTGGTAATGATTTTTGTTGTTTTGCAGGTTGATGAATTTAGCTCTTTCTGTAAAGCTTTTCCTCCCCTGTAAAATTTGATGAGATGTATCACTATAACTTAGATGGTGATGCCACTATTACCATTTTTGTAACACCCCGTGTGCACCCGGTGCGTTATTATCAGAGTAGCGCTATCAGCGCTATATAAAGCGGTGCGGAAACGAAAGAATCGTTTTTCTTGATTACATTATGCATAGAATAAAACACATATAACACAAGTCCCTTGCTGATCCAGGTAAAAACAAACATACACAACCACAACTACCAAGGCAGATATACATAAAACTCAAAATAGAGATCATCAGGAGGAAACATACACTAAAACAACATCATCGTCGTCTATACAATAAAACGGGTGTACACTCACACCCTATCTTTTAATACAAGACAGAGACAAAATAAAGACTCTTCTAGCCTTCATCTGCAGCCATACACAGGTCCAACACTCTTCCGCTGCGCCTTCTGCATAGAGTATCTCCTCTCCTCTGAAAACACCTGAAAACCACAACCCACAACGGGGTGAGATAAAAATCTCAGTAAACTCAGGGTCCTGGGAAATCCTCCCTTACCCTGGTTCACCCCCAAGCACAAAACATATAAACCAAAACAGGAACGAGCTTAGGAAATCATCCTAGCTCTCATAACCCACTACAGGGTAACTTAACCAGATACTATTAATCTCAGAGGTATCACACCTCATCCTGGCTCTCACAGCCATCTCAAAACCATCTAACAGAGCCAAGCCAGAATCATGGCTTCAATATCTCATATCGGCTCTCATAATCGTCTGACAGAGATCTCACAGAGGTACCTAATCATCAGTGTCAATCACCGGACACTGTATATACCAGAGAGGCACCGCCTCCAATGCTATACATATATAAAGCATGGCCTGAGTCCACCACTCAGGACTTCATTCACACGGCCTGAGGAATCTCTCAACTCAGGGCTTCACATACACTGCCTGAGGAATCTCTCATCTCAGGACTTCATACACACTGAAACCATCATCATCAGTGTACATCAATACTGACAACAGATACTCAGACAGAAATATCATATTTATCATGGTTATCATCAACCATTCATTCAATCAACACATAGGCAGTCAAAGGACAAACATCTGTCAATATCCATGTGATTCCGATAGTCATCACCATCTACCACATGTCATCATCATCTACCGCCTATTATCATCATCCTGCATATACTTTCATCTAGATATATATGCCGATCCCCACTCACAAAGGATCCAATATATATACTAGGACATCTCATGGCAGGAATTCACTATCTATCAGAAGCACCCCGAAAATATATAGGTACAACCA
>QARZ01039393.1:7013-22404 GCA_013407115.1 Glycine latifolia
ATCCTCCTTGTGCAGTTTGGTACAGCCATAGTATTCCTTGAGTTGTCGCATTAAATTCCAATTTGAGTTGTGCTTTTCTAAATTTTGCTTTGTTGCTTGTCTCTTAAAATTTTCAAGGTTTTGTCTTAGAGTTTTCTTGTTCTTTGGACTCTTGAGTCTTGCCTAGAATCATTTTCTATTTCACTATAGTAAAGAGGCTTGATTTGATTAGAAGTTTTTGCTTAAGAACTATAGAGAGGAATAAGAGTGGAAAAAGGCAAGAGAGAATATTATAGAAAGAGCCTAGATTAAGAGTGGCAAACACTTAGAGAGTGGTGAGAATTTTCTTATATACTTGTATTTTTGCTAACCATTTCTATTGCAAGGTAGATTTGGGAATTTAAATGGCTGGTGGGTTCATACATTTACATCATAAAGGATACCTTTAATCCTTTTTCATGAAGCTAGCTTATGCTAAGTAGATTATTCTTTTTCTTAGGAACCCATATGCATTCTCCATTTGGCACAAAGAACCTTCTAGCATAGCACTTGTGTGAGGTGTGACCTTTCTTCATGCAGTAGTAACATGTTATAGATTTTGATCCTTTTTTAAAATGAGTCATTTTAGTATGCTTTATTTTTGAAAACCTTTTTCAATTCATCTGTTTTGGGGGTACAAACTTAGAGTTTTGAAAAGGTTTTGAGTGATAGTTGGTATCCCAATCCAGATTTATCTGAAGCATACTTTTGCACACTTAACATTTGGTTTAAACTACATTTCCCTCAATAGAGATTTTTCAAGAGATCTACCAAGTAAGAGTTTTCAGTTTGTAAAGTCATGCATTTTTCAAGGTGATTTTTTTTTAAATCATCAAATTCCTTTTTTAAGACTTTGTTTTCATATACTTTTGTAGAAGAAGAGGCACACACAACCATTTGCTTTGTAGCTTGAAACAAGTTTTTCATTTTCTTGTCTCAAGTTGCAAAGTTCTGCTTGCATTGAAGCTAGCTTAGTGGTATGTCATCTTAGATCAAATTTGAGCTTGTTATTGGAGATAGCAAGTTTTTAAGTCTCCTCATGCATTTCATTAAAAGCATAAACTAATTGATCAATTTCAGGATTTACCTTAGATTCTGCACTTGACTCTTCTTCATCAATGGTTGATGTTAAACAAACATTTGCTTCTTCATTCTCACTTGAAGAGTTAGAGGTTGTTGATGCATTATCTTCCCATGCTATGTAGGCTCTTTTAGGTTTCCCTTCTTTCTTCCCTTTCTTTTCCTCTAACTGCTTCTTCAAGAAGATTGGACATTCAAATTTGATGTGGCCTTATTTTCCACACTCGAAGTAGTTGAAGTTGTTGGTGTAATTGATGTTATTATTTATTTTGTTGGTTCAAGGGAACCTTCTATTTTTGTTTTTCTGCAGGAACTTGCCAAATGTTTTGACAATCAGATTCAGATTTTCATCATCTTCATCCTCACTTGAATCATCATTTTTCTCAGCTTTTGAAGATGCGGCTTTTAAAGCAATGCTTTTGTTTCTTATTTGCATATTCTGCATTTGTTAATTGAGACATTTCTAACTCATGTTCAAGCAACTTATCAAAGAGTGCAGTCATTGACATTTTTTACAAATCTTTGGATTCTTTGATTGCTGTCACTTTTGGTTGCCAAGGGTCAAGCATTTCAGAATTTTGATGTTGAGTTCCTCTACATCATGAAAATTTCATACTCAT
This sequence comes from Glycine latifolia, assembly GCA_013407115.1. Lineage (NCBI taxonomy): Eukaryota > Viridiplantae > Streptophyta > Magnoliopsida > Fabales > Fabaceae > Glycine > Glycine latifolia. The sequence continues at coordinate 8,732 of QARZ01039393.1, forward strand.
GGATCAAGGCATGTTTTCTTGATCTCCTTTCTTCGTCAGTTCCTTCATGAATGATCTTCAGCATTTCCCACATCTCTTTTGCACTCTTGCACCTAACTGTTCTGAAAAGCTCATCAGAAGACAAAGCAGAGGTTATCATGATTTTAGCTTTAAAATCATATTGAACTACCCTCTTTTCTATATCAGTCATTTCATTCCATTCTTTGGGAACCTTTTCATCATCAACAATTTTGGTAGGTATCAAAGGACCTTTTTCAATTGCATTCCATGCACCGAGGTCATTTGATTTAATGAAAATCTGCATTTTAGTTTTCCAAAAAATGAAGTGTTCTCCCTCAAACATTGGAGGACAGTTGAGGGAGGCACCCTCCTTAAAGGTAATTTGTGTGATGTTCATTTTCTTTAAAAGAAAGTAATGATCCTGAGTAACACACAAGAACCTACTCTGATACCAATTGAAAACAATGTGAATAGCACACAAACAAAAGGGGGGGGGGGGTGAATTGTCGTTCTTGGCCAATTAAAATTTCTTTAACAATCAGAGTTGAAAAGGATCATTTCACAAAATAAACATAGAACATTTTCAATCAATTAGACTCTAATCTTTATAGAATGCAATTACAACAAGAAATTTTCTGTCGATTATGAAAAGATATACCAACAGAATGACAATTAATAACCAAAAGAAAAGGTAAAGAATAAGTAATCAACACCAAGATTTATACTGGTTCACTTCTCAATTCAGAGAAGCTACATCCATTTTCCTAACCAACTAGTTAGGATCTAACTATTTGCAAATTGTTTCTTACAAGCTTATACAATCACTCTCAGTCAAACCTAGATTAAGAACAAGAAATCTAACTCCTTTAGACTCTTTGTGATTAAGACTTAGAGAAAACTCTTATCTAATCTTTCCTCTAGAAAAACCTATTATAGACAAGTTTTAAGAAAACTATTGCACTAGTTACACAACTCAAAAATTCTAAAAAGAATTACTGTAAAGGTCTATGGGTCATCTCATAAAAGGTAGTGTAATAAAGCATCAATCTAAATCAATTCAAGGAGAGAAACAACCTGATGATCCAATTCAGATTATGCATATGATAAAGATTCTAAACTAAAGGTTGAATGAATATCTTAAAAGAATCTCTCCAAATCCTTTTTCTTTTTGTAAAAATGCTCAAAAAAGGAAATCCTCTCAAGGTTTATTTATGAATGATGAAACTAAGGATTTGTGGGTCAAAACATTGAATAACTCAGTATCTTTTCTCTCTTCAGAAAGGGTTATAATATCATTGTTTTTAGTTCAACAAGTAACATCTATTTATAGACAAAACTATTTTATCTGTCAATAATTGATTAAATCGCTTATGTAATCGACTAAAGTGTTCTTGCAGATTTTTGGAAAAGACATATGAACAATATAATCGATTAAAACACAATGTAATCGATTATCACAAGAAGCTTTAATCGAAATTATTGCCAAGTAATCGATTACCACCATTCTGTAATCGATTATCACAGGAGGTCCATTATGTGATTTTGAACTGTGTAATCGATTACCATAATCTTGTAAGTGATTAAAATGTTATTTGTTTTCAAGTAATAGATTACCACTTGCTGGTAATCAATTAAATCAGTGAGAAAACATTTTTTCCAAAACTTGAAACTTGGAACAGTTAGTTTTTTATGCACTCATAAAAACCTTGTGTTTCAAAAAAGTTTTTTTATGAAACGTTTGCTCTTGTGAAAACATGAATGCAAAAAACATGAATGAGATTTATGCAATGGATCATAGGAGGCATCAACTTAGACATACACAAATTACAAATGCCATTCAATTGAATTGACATGTAAAAAGCCTAAACATTTCAATGTTTAATATCCTTAACTTCATTGTTCTCTCTAGCTCCCCTTGAGTCTAACATATCATAGTCATGTCCATTAACATCAATCCTTTATAAAAAATACTGGATCAATAATTGCTCATTGATTTGATGGTGAGGACAGGTAGCACCCAACTTGTTGAATATGTCCCAATACTCAAATAATGTCTCTCCAGGTTGCTGCCTTATACGACAAATATCTTTCTGAAACTGTTCTGTATGCAGGGAAGAATTTCTCTAAAAATATTCTCTTTATATTTGTCCAAGTGTTGATAGGATCTGGTTGATGGTATAACTAGTCCTTAGCCACACCATCCAAAGAGAATGGAAATGTTTTCATTTTCACATAGTCTTTATGAATGTCATGTGGTTGCATGGTGGACCACACTACATGAAACTCCTTAAGATGATTGTGTGGATCTTCATTTGCAAGATCATGAAACTTTAGAAGCAAATGGATTAGTCCAGAATTTAGCTTATAACCAACCTCTATCTCAGGATATTGAATACACCAAGGTTGATACACAACATAGAGTGTAGCCAATTCCATAAGAGTTCGATTGTTATCTGTAATGACTCGTCACGTCGCTACTGTATCACTAACTCTTAACCATAACATTCACGTAGCTTTTGATAAAAAGAACACCCATTTTTGTTTTGTCAATGAAAAACTCTAATAAATTTTTTGCAATCGCATGACGATCATAAACATAAACAAGGCACATATAAAACATCCCATTTGCACAAATATATATATATATATATATGAAAAGTTGTTTAATTGTAAGTACAATTATCCATATTTAAAACATATAAGTGTTTTACAAATGAAGTAAGAAATTAAACGTCAGGGTGCAACTAGGAAAACATGGGTGTAACTGTCAAAACCAGGGGTGTAATAAGCAAAACATAACCCCTGCCCAGGATTCGTCACATCGACGTCTCGGCAACTCAGCAGCTCCACTCAAAAGTTGTCATCTTCTCAGTTCACCTACTACTGTCTGTCTGCTCACATGAACCGGGTTCGCGATCATCACAGATGCCAAACCACACGACATAACAAAGCAAGGGTGAGTTCATCATATATAAAATAACAAGCAAAGGATAACATCAATCAAGGAAAACTATCCAAGCATCACAATATCACCACAAATTTTAGATATATCCACATGCAACCAACATGAACATGCATCCAGGAACATTCCACAATTCGAATTAAAGTGCCTAGCATGATGCATGCTCCTAACTCAACTCTCATCATGCAATGTGGTACCATCCCGAAAATAGGTCAAATCCATGATCCAAATGATAGTTGTAGTTGATGTCGGGGTAACTCTGTTGTACATAGGACTCACCCCCCATTGTGATCAGCCAAATGAGTGTCATAAGGATCTCCCTACAGACGTGGCCCCCTAGTACTTCTCGTACTATTACAGTCAATCATCTTATTTCTGTCATGCAAATGAAGTATGTCTCTCGTGAGCACCATCAAAGTATGGCCCGGCACAGGAACATCCCGTCCTAAATAGGATCTCCATACCCTCCCATGTTACATACATACCACCCCAAACGTTGGCCGCCCCTACACGGGCTCAACTGCTATATGTTTCTCATGGGCACCATCAGCGTATGGCCCAGCACAGGAACATCCCATCCTGGCTAGGATCTCCATACCCTCCCATGTTACATACATACCGCCCCAAACGAGGGTCACTCCTACACGGGCTCAACTGTTGTTTGTCTCTCATGTGTTTATACATAGCCTCTCACCACTGCTCTATCAAGGTTCAAAACATCTCAAGCCATCACACAGGCTGACCTCAATGTAACCACATACATCATTCATGAACAATACAAACAAGTGAAAAAGTGTGAAGCATTGGGTGCCCGAGTTGGCGCCTAGCTATATTAACCTGAGATAAGAATCTAAACCAAGTCGGATGAAGGCGGATAAGATCAGTCGAAGTTGGACAAGGCAGTCCAGAGTTCAAGGGCTTGAACTTAAATTTTTTTAAAGAGAATCGCTCAACCGAGTGAAGGACCTGATGGCTCTCTTCCCAAGGAAGCACGAACTCATCCGAGTTATGGAACCTGATAGTTTACTCGAAGCAAACTTGAGCTCAATGACTCTAAGGTATCATTCTGAGTAAGGAACTCGGTGTGCCGACATCCGCCAACAAGGATTGTCATGTCGTGCACACATGCATGCTACGTGACCCGATTAACTCGGCCACCCCATCTCGGCAGCTGACTCCTCCACGAAAACTTCTGCAAAGTGTCTTAGGAGTTTTTCAGCATCAAAATGCTAACTTCACACACATGCACGGGGAGTTCTTATAGCATCCATTCTCCCTTTCTAGAATACCATCAAACACCACACCAAAACATAAAGCGTAACCCATTCCATCCATTCCAAGGCATACCTTCTGGAAAACAACACACACACAAGGACATGCAATCATCGCCATGGTTGGACTCCCTGGCCCCCAAACATGTTACCTAAAACGGTTATCAAACATAATAAACTCCCCTTACCTAACTAGGAGTTCGTTCACAGGCTTCACGACAGTTTCTCCTAAGCTTCTGTTTCGACCACGAGGTCCTTCTTGGCATTGGGATATCGTGGCAGCGATGGTGGTTCTCATGGGTTGAAGGTGGTATAGAAGGGTTGAGGGAGAAAGGTTTCTAGGTGTGAGTAAACTTGGGAGACAAGAAGAGAAAACGCTAAGGTTGGAGAAAGGAAGAGTAAGCTTCTGCTGCTTATGAACACGACTGACACAGCACGTCCACTTAACGTGCACAGCCAGCAACCACAGCACAGTAGTGTTGACTTACGTCCCATCACCCATAAGCACGCATCCCAAAACAAAGCACTCAGGACAGTAATAATACAATAAAACATACACCAAAACATATAATTAATTAATATAATACACACATCAAGCATTCACTAAGCAACTTGTAATCCAGGTTGTTACAATTCTCCCACCTTTTTTGGAATTTTGTCCTCGAAATTACCTGATGCAAACAAAGTTGGGTAAGCCTCCCGCACCTGGTTCTCTAGCTCCCATGTTGCATCTTCTCCAGATATACCTCCCCAGATTACCTTGACCAGGGAAATTTCTTTTCCTCTTAGATGCTTCATCCGTCAATCCTCAATCCTCAAAGGTAGTGTTTCATACGTCAGGTTTGCCTTTACTTGGATATCGTCCAATTCGACCACATGAGAAGGATCATGAATGTACTTACGAAGTTGAGACACATGGAATACTTTATGGAGATTGGAAAGGGACTGGGGTAAGGTAATTTGGTAGGCGATGGGGCCGACTCTCTTTAGAATTTGGAAAGGACCAACAAACCGGGGTGTGAGTTTCCAGGATTTCAATGCTCGGCTGACCCCGATCCATGGGGTGACCCTCAAGAATACATGATCACCAACCTCAAACTCTAGGTCATTTCTCCTCCTGTCATGATAGCTCTTTTGCCTACTCTGGGCCATTCTCATCCTCTCTTAGATCAACTTGACCTTCTCGATCGTTTGTTTCATCACCTTAGGCCCTAGCATAAGGCTCTCGCTGGGTTCCAACCAACATAAGGGTGTCCTACACCTCCTACCATATAGGTCCTCGTAGGGAGCCATGCCAATGGTAGAGTGAAAGCTATTGTTGTAGGTGAGCTCTATCAGTGGTAGGAAACTATCCTAGCTACCCCCTTGTTCTAGAACACACGCCCTCAAAAGATCCTCTAGGGATTGAATGGTCTGTTCAGTCTGCCTGTCAGTTTGAGGGTGATAGGCCGAACTCAGCCGAAGCCAGGTTCCTAAGGCCTCATTCAAACTCTCCTAAAATCTAGAAGTGAACCTCGGATCCCGGTCAGATACTATGCTAGAGGGCACACCGTGCAATCGGATAATCTCGCTAATATACAAAGAGGTCAACTTCTCTAAGGAAAATCGGATGTTGATGGGGATAAAGTGAGCAGACTTAGTCAATTTGTCAACAACAATCCAGATAGAATCTAACCCAGCCCGGGTTCTAGGCAAACCCACAACAAAATCCATGGAGATACTATCCCACTTCCAGTGGGGTATCTCTAAGAGTTGTAACTGAAAATACTATGAATACATTGTAAATGAACCAAAAGGGGGGTGAATTGGTTCAAACTAGAAATTTAAAACTTTCTGAAACAAAATGCGGAATTGAAACTTAGGATCGTATCACAAGTTCACCTTTACAAAAATCAGAAATCTTTCTTCACCCAAGATCACCCTTAGTTATGAAAGCAATGACAGAAAAATGTTTCTTTGATAATAAAGCTGGAGTTCACTTCACAAGGACATGTAATGAAAATACAGAAATCTAAACAAAACACAAAGCTATTATACTTGTTCACCTCTCAACCTTGGAGGCTACATCCAGTTGCTTCCAACCCACACTAGGTTAGAGTAATTACTAAATCAAAGAATCTTTTACAAGCTGTTTACAAGTGATCTCTTTATCAAAACTAGACATAGAAGCTGATTCTAAAACCCTATTAGAATACAAATCACAAGATACTGAGAACCCTACTTAGAATCTCAAATCTAGAGAGCCCTACTCTAGCAAGCTTCAAAAGAAAACAATGATATATCACAATACAACAGAAAATGTTAGAACTTCTAAAAAGATGGGTTCAAGATAAACACAACCTGAGATCTTTCATGTATGAATGAATGAAAATGAAATGAGATTACCACACTCTTCAGGTTGTAAAGCATAATAGCTCAGAATCACAATATTGAAATCCTTCTTTCTTTAAAACATCTTCTCTAAAAACTCAGAAATCTTGATCACACAAGATGTTGTTTGAACTCAGAGTAAAATAGTAATTTGGGCACTAATGAAAGCGCAGAAACGTTTGGGTAAGTCACTCTTGTACTGAGTAAATAATTCAATGTGTATTTATAAGAAAAAGACTCACCAAGCTTTATATAAAGTAGATTTAACTGACAATAATCGATTAATCCGCTAGTGTAATCGATTAAATTGCCATATGTAATCAATTAAAGTAACTAGATAATTGACTAAACTATTCATTAGCTTTCTGGGAATGGGTTCATGAACACAATAATCAATTAAACCAGAACAGCATCATAAAAAATGAATTAAGATAATCGATTAAACCAGTGATGCATGGTTTTTCATAAAACACTATGTAATCGATTACAAGAAACCAGTAATCGATTAAACTATTCTTCAAGGCTTTTCCAGAAAAGTTTGAATGTCTTTAATCGATTAAATTGATTGTGTAATCGATTAAAGCAGTAAGATTTGCTTTTTTTTATAGAACTTAGCCTTTGAGAACTTAACTTTTTGTAATACCATTTGATTGCCTTAAGATTTAAAAACCATGTATGCTTGATCATGAGAATGTACATGCTAAAGAAAAAATCACCAGGCATTTAACTTGAACCCTTTAAACAAATTACAAATGCCCTCAAAATGATTGGGCATGTAAAAAACTAAAACATAATCAAGTCTTCAACCTTGGTTCAATTCCTCTTGCAGCTTCCTTTAAACTCAACAGTAACTTACCCTATGGTCTCTGGTTCTCTACCTTAGCTTTCTGACAGACCAAGCACATGTATACAAACTCACTAATATCCCTCCTCATGTTCGGCCATCAAAACATATTCTTAAGATCTTGGTACATCTTGGTGGCGCCGGGGTGGATACTTAGGTTACTTCTATGCCCCTCCTTTAGGATCACCTTCCTAAGCCCGTATATGTTGGGGACACAGACCCTTCCTTGAAGTCTCAAAACTCCATCCGGTCCCACGTGGAAACTACTAGCATTCCCTGATGCTATGGCTTCTAGTTGGGTTTTCAAAAAAGGGTTGGACCCATCTCGGATCTCCTCTAGCAATCCACCCAAAATCCAGAGGGCTGCTAGCCTCATGCCATTAGGGGTGAGCTCACATGCTAGACTAAGGTCTCTAAACCGCTCCAAGAGCTCCAGCTCCCTAACCATCAATGCAGACACATGAAGAGATTTCCTACTTAAAGCGTCAGCCACCATGTTGGCCTTATCGGGATGATAACTAAGCTCAAAATCATAATCCTTAAGGAACTCTAGCCATCTCCTTTGATGCATGTTTAATTCCTTCTGGTTGAACAGATACTTAAGGCTTTTATGGTCACTAAACAGCTCGAAGTTGGAGCCAAAAAGATAATGTCTCCATATCTTAAGGGAAAACACCACGGCAGCTAACTCCAAATCATGGGTAGGGTAGTTCCTTTCATGGGTCTTAAGTTGCCTAGAAGCATAGGCCACAACTCGGCCACTCTGCATCAACACCTCGCCTAAGCCTACAATGACCCTGCGATAATCTAGGTTCGTATGAACGGGTTGTCACCTTAGGAGGGGGTGTATTTTGGAACTCGGATAAGAAGGGGGTGTAGATAACACCTTTATTAATTCAGGATCGTGGTATATGTTAGTTTTTATGTAGACCGGGTTATTGCCACGTAAGTGGTGTATTTACATGCACTTTTGGGAAAAGTGATGTTGTATAGGAAGGGACTCGGACAAGGAAGGGAAGAGCGACCGGGTAGCTATCCGGCAGAGCTCGTATGTTCCTTTTCTTGGAGGTCCGAGATGTGATCTCGGATAAACTAGTGTGATCTCGGATGAGCTCATATTTAGTTGACTTGTAAGAGCTACCGGGTAGAGAGACCGGAAGAGCTCGTAAACCCTTTTTGATAGATTTACTGGGTTAGTGATCTTGGAAGCAGTTGGGAGGAACCTTGGACTTGTGAAGTACCAAGGTAGGAACTCATATTAGGTCGGAATAGGTTGGAACATTGGACGTACTTTAGTGCCAAAGACAGGTTCTTATGCAATAGATTACATAAGTATTTATAAGCGATTAAAACAGTTAGTATTTGCAGTTAACCCAGACTTAGCCTTGTGACATGTGTAGGTTTTACATATTCACTTTATTCAAGTGACATGTGTTGACTCCCTGCTAGTTGTTTTGACGTGGAAAGGCTCTCCTGCTATTTTATGACACGTGTTAACTTACAGACTATATAAGGTATGCACAAGTGAGATATTTCAGTAGTAACCTTATTTCCACCGTCTTTGCTAAAACACTTTCTCTCTCTTGTTCCATATTTTCCTCCATTGTTAAAGTGAGAAAAGCTTCTTAGATAATCATTTATTGACCTAAACATCTTCACATCCAACGTAAGGATTGAAGAGAATCACCATACAAATTAGTTTCCACCCTTTATTTTTTGAAAGAATCATTAGTCGAGGAGATCATTTCTTCAAAGGAAGTTAACGTTTCAACCTTTATGACTTAGAAGACACCGTAAGGACATCCAGGCTTTTAGAAGTTTTCCACAGTCTTCCCTTGACATTCTAAGGTAAGACGCGTAAGTTTTACCGTTTCCTTTAAGTTTGGGATTAAGAGGAAAAATAACCCATATGAGTTAGGGTTGGTTTTGGGTGATATTTCTTTGGAAAAATATGCTTAGGAGGTTGTTGTGATGAAGGTTCAACCTTGAAGCTATATTTTCTGGGTTTTGGGTATTTTGTTGTGCCAGATGTTTTTGGGGGTTAACAAGTCAACGTTGGAGGTTTATGGTTGAGATCTGGAAAAGAATTGGGTTCTTTTCATGAAGCGGTTGAAAACTGTTGTTGATATATTTCTTGCCTGGTGTAGGACTTGATAAAGAAGATATCGGTGGTCGGGAACACGAGGCTGAGGTAGTCGATGCGGTGATCAGAGAAGGTAAGCTCTTTGTTCTTGGGGAGATTGTATCCCTTGATTGTGTTCCACCATACTCCTAGGGAGTTATGGTTATTGTATGATACAATGCATGTATTTAAATCATGTGTTACTGCTTTTTTTATTGAAACATACATGTAAATGATTTGCATTATGATGTTGTATTGTGGTTAAGGAAGCCCTCTGGCCAGGGAAGCGGACCATATAAGAGAATGTAAGACTCATCCAGGATGAGCTTCTCGACAATTCATATACGTCCGAGTGCATGAGATGTGCATAGGTGATATACATTTGTGCATGAGATGTGCACTGGTGAACTTGTATATCTGTACTGGAATGGAACGTGGGTGTGATTATATACATGTGATGTTTATGAAAGCCGGGATGGCTATGTCTTTATTTTCTTAAAAGGCTAGGATGGTTATACTGTTGTTTGTATTAAAAGGATGGGTTGGCTATGTTATTTGTAATGCCAATATAAATGCCATGTACTGTGGAAGTGAACCAGGGGGAGGTGTAACTCCCAGAACCCTGAGTTTACTGAGATTGTATCTCACCTCGGTTGGGGATTATATTTTATCGTAAGTGATAGCCAAAGAGCAAAGGACGAAGTCCAGGGTAAGAGACCTGAGTAGGGGTTGTTCGGTGGATCTCAATTAAGAGGCCGTGTTGGCCGAGGCTGGGTTGGCCACTAATTGAGGATCCTGGACAAGAGGTCAAGGTCGGGTTCAAAGGTACGAAAATCAGAAAGCGGTTTGAGCGAGCCTAATGGCTCAATTTTGTTGTACATTTTGTAACCCAGTATGGGTTTTACTATGATGAATATAAAATTCCATACATAATGTTTTGTTGGTATTGTATGATGTAAGATGACGTCTTGTATTATTTTAATGCTTCAGTGTTTACTTAATTACGTTAAGTATTGTTGCGCTTAAGACCATATTATAATGTTAATGAACCAAATGCATATGGGGTTGTTACAAAGACCGTCATTGCTGCATCGCAATACACCTTAAAGGGCTCTCCTAGTTTGGGCAAAACTAACACGGGTTCGGTTGTTAGCTTTTCCTTAAGAGTTCGGAAACTATGTTCACACTGGTCATTCCACACAAACACCTGACCCTTACGAGTTAGCTTAGTCAAAGGTGAGCCTAACTTGGAGAAACCTTCTATAAATCTCCTGTAATACCCGGCCAAGCCCAGAAAACTTCTAATCTCAAACACGAAGTTGGGGCTTTCCCACTTGAGGACGGCCTCTACCTTTGAAGGATCTACAGCTATACAACCTTGGGATATCACATGCCCTAGGAAAGTTACCTTCTCTAACCAGAACTCACACTTAGCCAACTTAGCATACAGTTGTCTATCACTAAGGGTATGCAGCACAATCCTCAAGTGCTCTTCGTGCTCCTCTCTGGTCTTAGAATATACCAGGGTATCATCTATCAAAGAAGAATAGCAGAGCATGTTCTGAAACTCATTTGTTCATTCAACTCTGATTGGTAAACCACATGCATTCATATTCATTGGATCATCAGGTTATTTCTCTCCATTCTCTTTGGGTGTAAATTTGTATTGCAATTTTTGTTATTTGGTGCTGTTGTAAATTGTTCTTTGAGGCTTGTACTAGAGTAGTGTTCTCTAGGGAAGAACACAGTAGTGTTCTTTGGTTCTTGTTCACTAGAAGTCTAATAGGGGTTTAGATTTCTTTTCTTTATCTAGAGTTGATAAAGAGTGATTGTAATAAAGCTTGTAAGAACTAAAATTTATAATAGTGGAACTCTAATCTAGTGTTGATTAGAAGAAACTGGATGTAGCTTCTCTTGAGAAGCGAACCAGTATAAATTCTTGTGTTGATTTTCTATTCTTAAATCTCTATTAGTTATCTTGTTCATTTGTTCTTGGTATTCTTATCACTACTCAACAAGTTTTGTTTTGAGCTATTGATTTCTTGAGCTGAGTGAATTGATTGATTAAAAGCATTCTTGGTTTTAAAAGTGATTAAGATCCTTACTCTGATTTTGTAAAGAAATTTTAAAAGACCAAGTTTTAACTAATTCACCCCCTCTTGGTTATTGTGGGTATTCCTATTGTTTTCAGTAATTAAATTATGTCTGGTATGTGCATACATATTTTTGAAATGTCTTATGAGTACCTTTAATTACATTTACGTTTATTTTCTATGAGGATGGTCGTTATATGCTCGCGAAAATTTTATCATCGTTTTCACAAGAAACTAAAGGGGTGTTATTTTTTTATTATTAAAAATGAAATTATATCATGGTCATGAGTTAGTAATACAATAGCAACGTGGCGGGTCATTACACTAATGGTATCAGAGTAGGTTGGACCTTCCAGCCAGTGAGTTATGAGCTTGCTATGTTTCTCTGTGCATGATTGTGTTGATTGCTGAGTGTTTGATTGTTGAAGTGACTAACTATGTTGTGCTGGGTTACGTTGTTTGTATTTGAGCTTTGTGTAGGGTGTTGTTTTTAGCAGTCATAACATATTTGTATTTCTCACGTCTGCGATACCATAAAGTTTCTATGCATTGTTGAGGGTTATCAGACTGGCCACCTGTATAGTCCGGGACGATGCAAGGAGGCATTATGGCAAGCAGTCTGGGATACAAACCATAAAGAGTTTGTATGGTATGATTAGTGTTTGTTTGTGTATTCCTTCCGGGTTCTCACTTCTCGTTGTAGCAGAAAGTGATGGCTGGTAGGAACGATTGTGCGATAGCTGATGCTCTCCAAGCCTTAGCCCAGGCATTGGGGAATTAGAATAGGGGAGAAGCCCCAGGGGCCGTGGAATACCAAGGATTGGATCGCTTCTAACGCAACAATCCTCCTTCATTCCATGGAGGGTACAACCCGGACGGCGCTCAGGCTTGGATTCGGGAGATTGAAAAGATCTTCCGGGTTATGGCGTGCCCTGGTCGCCTTCAGCACTTATACCTTGGCAGAAGAAGCCGAGTATTGGTAGGATAATACCCATCAATACATGGAGGCGGAAGGCCGGGTTGTAACGTGGGGGACCTTTAAGGAGGCGTTCCTAGAAAAGTACTTTCTAGAGGACGTGAGGAACAAAAAAGAGATGGAGTTCCTTGAGCGGAAGCAAGGAAACCAAACTGTAGCCGAGTATGCGGCTAAGTTCGAGGAGCTGGTGAGGTACTTCCCTCACTACCAAGGACGGGATGGTGAAAGCTCGAAGTGCGTAAAGTTCTTAAATAGTTTACGGCCTGAGGTGAAGCAAGCCATGAACTACTAAGGAATCTGTTAGTTTTTGGCCCTGGTCAACCTGTGCCGGATTTGGGACGAGGATTCCATAGACAGGGCGGCCTACTACCGGAGCACAGGCCCTGTAAAGGACAAGAAGACCGAGTATCAAAACCGTGGGAAGCCCTACACCATCCCTCACAAGCAGAATGAGCATCACCCCAACCACCAAACGGATACTACTGCGGGATTTTCGAGTGGCAGTAGTAGTGCACCGGCTGCCTTTCCAACCCGAAAAACATGCTTCAAGTGTGGCAAACCCGGGCATTTCGCTGTTGAGTGTGGGCAAAGGATCCCGGTTTGTTTTAACTATAAGGAGAAGGGTCACATCCAAAGGGAGTGCCCACACCCCAGAGCCAACCCGGACAACTGAGGACCACGGGAAGAGTCTTTACTCTTAGTGTGCTGAAGCCTCAAATTCTCGGGGTCTGATCCAAGGTGAGTGTTTTATAAACGACGTTCCTTTGCTTGTACTTTTTGATTCCAGAGCAACCCATTCTTTCATATCCCGATTGTGTGTTGAGGAGCTTAAACTTCTTGTGTCTTCTTTAAATAGTGAACTCGTGGTTGAGACCCCGGTTAGTAGGTCTGTGTTGACTTCCGAGGTATGTTTAGACTGCCTTGTGGAAATTTCTGGTAAAAAATTCTGGGTTGATCTGGTTTGTTTGCCTCTTAGCCAGATTGACGTTAATTTTGGGTATGGACGGGTTATCTTCCAACTAGATTCTATTAAAC
>QARZ01039396.1:8916-32288 GCA_013407115.1 Glycine latifolia
TAATTGATGCTAAGGTTTTAACTTTTGCTAACCATTCTGAAATTGTTGTTATGGGAATTGACTCTACTATTTTACGTTTTAACCGCCATTCCGAAAATGTTGCAATAGAATTGCTGCTTGAATTATCTAACTTGATCTGATAACAATTTTAAGAAGATTTTTTATCTAATACAGATGACAGTGACATGGACAAGTGGATATGACATAAATGAAGCTGTGCCTTTTGTCGAATGGGGACCAAAGGGAGGAAAGAAAACACGATCTCCTGCTGGAACATTGACATTTAACCGAAACAGCATGTGTGGTACGAAATATTTTCATGTCCTTGCAATTGAACCAGATTTGCTTGTTTATTACAAAGTCTAAGTTTTTATAGTAAACTCAACTATGTCATGGAAAAATGTTTGATTCAATAACAAAAGTCTTATTCCACTAGGTCAGTTCAATTACAAAGAATCAAAAAATGCTATTAGACTCAGTTAAAGATCAAATTTTCAAGAATATTATTCACCATGATATTCCTCTAAATAATTTCCTCCAATGTCTTTCTTGACCTCTTGTCCCTATTTTCAAAGGGCTAACTTATTTTCTTATAACCTTCTTTGCACATGCAAATTACCTTAACCGATTTTCTGTAAAAAAAAAAATTCCAAATTGGTCCAACAATCTCTTCTCGTATACAATAATTTTGTAACATATCTTGTGTGACCACACATTAATCTTAAGATTCTCATTAATGCTTCACCTTAATTTTTTTTCTTCTTGTCCCTTTAAAGTCCAACCATACAGTATAGTTAGGAAGCACAGTAACTCACTTCAATACATTTGCTTTATTGAAAATGAATATCAATGCACAAGAGATTGATAATGAGCAATTGATTTAGATGTGAAATGGGGATATTTTGTTATTGTACAGGTGAACCTGCACGAACTGTTGGTTGGCGTGACCCCGGTTTTATACACACAAGTTTCTTAAAAGAACTGTGGCCAAATTTTAGGTATGTAAGAAACTGTTCATTTATGTTTATGAACCTGTGATGAGTTACTGTATTTTTTTCTGAATGATTTTGTTTTGCTCCTCTACTCAGGTACACTTACAAGTTGGGGCATATGCTGTCTAACGGTTCTTATGTATGGAGTAAGAAGTATTCATTCAAGGCATCCCCATATCCTGGACAGAATTCTTTGCAACGTGTTATCATATTTGGGGACATGGGGAAGGTAGTATTCAAAAAGAAAATGTATATAGTATTCCCAAAGAAAATATTGAATGAAAGCTCAAATTTTAAGCATGACTAATAGAATGGGGAATATTTAATTTATTTTTTCTTTGTATGTCCTTTAGGCTGAGCGTGATGGTTCAAATGAATATGCTGATTATCAACCGGGTTCTCTAAACACCACAGACCAACTCGTCAAGGATTTAGAAAATTATGACATTGTTTTCCACATAGGAGACATACCCTATGCTAATGGATACATCTCACAGTGGGACCAATTCACAGCTCAAGTGCAAGAAATTTCGTCAACAGTACCATACATGATTGCGAGGTTCTTTTTGTTGCAATCATTTTTTGTCATTGACATTTAATTCGAGTTTTACATCTTATTAGACTGAAAACATCCGGTTCATTCATACTGCAGTGGAAATCATGAACGTAACTGGCCAAACACAGGATCATTCTATGATACTCCAGATTCAGGTGGAGAATGTGGAGTCCCTGCAGAAACCATGTATTATTTTCCTGCTGAAAATCGAGCCAAATTCTGGTATGTTACATCAATCTAAATGCAAACTATGATATGTTTGACATTAGTAAATCAGATTTTCTTCTCTAATTTAAACTTGTCATTCCACTTTGTCCAAGATTGTGAATTTTACCTTAACTAATTGTTAACCAAATCAGAATTTTATAACTTCATCCTATCTAGAAAATACACCACTTCATCCATATAAATCATAATTGTTAGGAAGTTCCACATTGCCTGTCTCAATTCTCGATATTTGACTTTCATATTTGTTGGACTATTTCACTTATAACCAATTGATTTTAAGTTGAAATATAACAATAATGCAATTTTTAGCTTTGGCAATTATAAATAAATAAATTATTTTCTTCTTTTCGATGGTAAGAATTAGTACGTAAAATACAATAAACGATGAACATTGCCAATATGCAGGTATAAAGCAGATTATGGCCTGTTTCGTTTCTGCATAACAGATAGTGAACATGACTGGAGAGAAGGATCAGAACAATACAAATTCATTGAGCATTGTCTTGCAACAGTGGATAGAAAGCATCAACCATGGCTAATCTTTTCAGCTCATCGTCCCCTTGGATACTCCTCTAATCTTTGGTATGGCATGGAGGGTTCATTTGAAGAGCCCATGGGAAGGGAAAGCTTGCAGAAGCTATGGCAAAAGTACAAAGTAGACATTGCATTTTATGGTCATGTCCATAACTATGAAAGAATATGCCCCATTTATCAGGTATGCATATATGATAGCTAGATACCAAGGGGGGTCTAGTTCAATATGAATTATTGTAAACTCCTTGTTATCTGTTATCGATTCTTACGAATAAAAAAATATGATGACCAGAGATGTATACCGCTTCTCATTTCAATCCAACAACATTGTTTTTTTAATCATCTAAGTGCATGTAATGCAGAATCAATGTGTGAATCAAGAAAAGCATCACTACTCTGGCACTGTGAATGGAACAATTCATGTGGTTATTGGTGGAGGGGGAAGTCACTTGTCAGACTTCACACCATCACCCCCTATTTGGAGTCTTTATAGGGACGTTGACTATGGGTTTGGCAAGTTGACAGCTTTCAATCATTCATCTCTCTTGTTTGAGTACAAGAAAAGTAGTGATGGAGAGGTCCACGACTCCTTTACCATTTCAAGAGACTACAGAGATGTTTTGGCCTGTGTGCACGATGGTTGTGAGAAAACTACTCGAGCAACATGAGTTATGCCTATGTAGGTCCGATATGGACTTGAAATGAAATAAAATGTTAGTCCAAATAAATAAAGGTTAGTTTGTTTACTTTACAGGCAAGATTTTGGAACCACGTAGGTAGAATTATATCAAAGATGACATGATTAAATTATATCAAAGATGACATGATTACGATTGTGTGAACAATAAAAAACTAGAAACTACATACTTCAAGGAAGAGGGATATTGTACATAATCTTATCTTTGTATATGCAATAAAAATTGTTTTTGGATTTGAACTCATAATCAACAAGTCATCAAGATATAATTTTATCATTGTAATAGGACTCGTCTCACGATTGCGTGAACAATGTGGATTGCGTGAACAATGTGGATTCTAAAAACTACGATGCTGTATGGCTAAACATTATTGTTAACTGGCAGTGCCATGGGAAAATGGCCTGCCGGATCTTTTGCCAACTGCCCTAGGCAATTTATGAAGGAAGGCTCGCTTTGGCAGCGCCATAGGCCACAATGGAGTGTTTGTAAGACAGAATTTTGGTCATGTGCCACTGATAACACTGGCATTATAAAATATAATATTAACATGAAATCACATTAATTAGAATAAACGCATCAAGTTTCATAATTCAATTTTAATGATAGTGAAAAATAATGAAATGTTATTATTTATCTAATCATTGTAGTGTATTAGTATTAAAAAAAAACAACTGAAAAACACGAGTTATAAGTATTCCATAGAATTTAATAAGTATCCGATATGTCTCAATCAAATCAAATGAGATACATACCAAATACCATCTGATAATCCATTTCAAGTATCAGTGCTTTGAAGGGTAAGATAGAGGGAGTCTGGCAGATATATGTAGTGATTTCAACTTTAAAATTACAATAGACTGTACAATTAATATGCTACACCATACACACTACATGACTCGAAATAATAAAACTCAATCAAATACAATGATTAGACTACCAGCATCAAATGAACCAGACAATAGAAGGATAACATGCAAATGTGCACCTGCTCCCATCTGGGTTGAAGAAATTTCGTATGACTATTTCAAGTCTCTGCCTCAGCACGTGTGGAAGCTATCAATCTTCTGAATCCCCAATATAAATTATGGAAGCCTTCACAGAAATAAGCATCCTAGTGAACCAAAAATTTAAGGTGAAAAATCTTAACATTCCGCTCAGGATACAAAAACTGATGCAACCCATAATGCATTCCTGTCAATCATCCATCTCAACATCACAAGCTTTGCTTTCTTGATCAACTGGTAAACTGACAGATTCCAGCAGACCATCAATTCTGAGGGGAGAGTGTCGAACACTGTGTTGAAACATAACCTGAAAGTGTAAAATCACAGCATTGTTGTAAACAAAAACAATGAATGATGAACACATTGATTGTGAATCTATGATGGTTCACGAAAATGTTCTGACAGACAGACAGACAGTAAATCCGATTAAGCAAAATAAGCAAACTGATTTGATAAAATTCTCCTACTCTCCTGCATTTCAATCTGGGCATTTACAGGGTTAGTTCCACATGAATATTAGAAAAAAAACACAAGGAACAGGGAAGCATCAACAAAAATCAATTCCATTAACTCTTCTCAGGAAACTGTCATTTTCTTTTGCAGAGAATTGAGAAAGCCAACCAAAACTTCTAGCTAAATTACCATTGTGTAGTACAAAGCAGTTTCAATAAATTAAAGGAATCATGTTTAGTGAATATGGTTGGAAACAAATGCTAAAACTTTCACTGGTCAAGTGATGCTTTTGGAGTTTATTTGGTAGAGTTGTTCACTTAGCTTTCTTGTGGTATTCCGCTAAAAGTGTTTTCAGGAGGGCTGTCTTTGGTTGATCTGCAGAGAGATTGGTATGCTAATTACAGGTTTCATGCTCTTTGTTTTTCTCTTTTTTGTCTTAGATTAGATTTTGAAGATATCCTATCCTCTGGCTTGTATCTAATTTCTTTCTTAATAAATTATTTGTGTATCAAAAAGAAAACTAAAGGAATCATCACAAGTCATGTCAAAATGTTGAAGAAATGATGCCTTTTGAAAGATCATGGCAACAACAGAAATATCAAAAGGCACTTGTGAAATAGAATAAAAATATAAACTAAATCTCTGACTTATTCATCACCCATAAAGCATCTAAACTAAGATACATGTTAGTTGATCTTTATAAGGGAAATCCCCAAAAATACTAAAGGAATAAAGATATGGAACTTAAACTGAAGCCTTAAATGTAAAAATTCGTCAAATTACCAAAACCCCAAATCCTTGCATCAACAGTCATCATTAAGCACTAATTATTAGAGTTAAGGTAATAAGTAGAATCTACCCTAAAATCAAATGGCACATCTAATCCTACTACAATTATATCAGACCAAACTACCAATTTGGTCCTCCAAAGATTGTGACATCATATATAGGGCTTCCAAAGATTAAAAGTGACATCAGAATAGTTCTTTTGTAAAGCAAACTACCGTAATAAAGATCAATGTGATGTCACTTTTAATCTTTTGAAGACATATTCAATGTCAAAACCTGTCAATTGATGTCAAGTAAATCTTTGGACAACTCAATTGGTAGTTCAGTAAATTATATTCCCTTAAAATTGTTTCCATTAACATTGTTGCATTTCCCACATTCTTACAATCCATCAAGAGTAAAATGTTAGTCACTAATTGAAAGGAGAAGTTGCAAAAAGTCAAAAAATACAGAGCTTTGCTGAAACATTCCCTTACAACCTTAGAGAAACTATCAGCAGAGGCACGAACTCGATTGGCCTTGCCAAGATAATGTAGATCAGTTTTCTCAAGCTTCCCATCCATCAAAATAAATCCTCCCTCTCCAATTGAAAACCGTAGAAGACATCCTGAATGCAGCCCTGACTGCAAAATTTAAGAAAGTTACATAAAAATTATTTGGTAAACTATAAAAAAAGAAAAGTGAGTTTGATGCCTAAGATGTAAGCTTGTTTATTGTTAAACTTTATGATGGGAACTCTATCATACTAACCCATCCAGAATTAATATTTCTCAGCCAACCATTTTTATCAGTTCAATCCTATAAAAAACATCAATATCCTAGAAACAATGTAAGATTATATAGTGGCAGAAACTTTCAATTGGTTGAGCCTCACAAATCATAACGATTAAGCATCAGATGCCAATTTAAAAAGAGACCACTTTCAAACAAACCTGTTGTATAAAGCTTCCATCTAAACAGCCAAATACCACAGGAGGATCATCCGAGGTAGTCAGTTTTCCATCTTCTTGAAGCTCCAAAACCACCTGTTCAGAAAGCCAGGGAAACTCGTTAAGCAATACCATATATGCAGAATACAATTGTATCTTGTATGCTGAAGTAAATATAAAAATTAAAAAGTAAGGGCCTAAAAGGGTATATAAACATAAATTATATATATATATATGAATCCAATGGGTAGATTTAAAATTTTCATAAAGTAGATCAAGTCTATAAGTGTGACTAAGCCCCAAACCAAGGATTAGTCCCATAGTCAACCCAAAGAACCGAAGCATGTAAGGATACTTTAAGGTCTCACCAAGGAGTCAAAGGCCTTAATCACAGTGGTTAGCAAAAGAAAGGAAAAAAAAAGAACAGGTCCATAAAATATAACTATCATCATCAACAACGGCACCTTTAACCCAAATTAATTGGGGTCAGTGGTAGATGAACCCAATGATAGATACAAGGAAGTTGAAAGAAAAAAAAGGAGGGGAAGAAAAAGGGGAAATAAGACAAAAGAAAAGAAAATAAGATAAAGAAAAAAAAGGTGAAAGGAGGGAAAAAATGAAGAAGAAAAGAACTAAAAAGAGACCATCTGGAACATAAAGATACCAAGCTTATAGTTTTTCTCCATTCCGTCCTAAGACACATCTTCCACTAATCTATATCTCACTCCATTAAGTCTTGTTTAATTATATCATACAATTTAAAAACTAAATATTTCACCACACCACTTTAGTTTAGCAAATAATGTTATTCAAAATATAAACTATCATCAAATTGATCTTTTCATAATAAATATGTTTTTTAAAGTTGGATTTATGTCATTTACTTTTTATAATAAAGTTATTGAAAGTATTATTTTACAAAGTTTGATATCTGGTATCAATTGATCTTATCCCAACACACACACATACACCCCAGTCCAAAAGACTTTCTACATTGTAGGGTGGTGGGTATGAGGAGGATCAAGTGCACAGTCTTACACTCTGCTCAGCCCCATGCTTTACATAGTCAGTTTCAAAATAACTACCTTCCACAATCAGTTCTGAATTAAAAGGGTAACACTTCCTTAACTAGTATTTCCTATTCCTACCTTTGACATAATGTCCAAAACTATGCCTTGCCAAAACCTCTAGAGATGCAGATAAAGAAAATGCATATTTCGTTAATAAAAAGGGCAAACGAATGCACAATTGCTCATTGTTCCCCCCTAGTGAAGTCTAAGGATGTACAAAATCTTACCCCCACAAATAGAGAGGTTGATTCCAGGATTTTAACCCATGACATTTACTTCAAGGCTAACACAAAATTAAATCCAAATATTGTGAAGCCAAGCAATTATATAATCTTGTTTTTCATCTCATTTGACCATGTAAAATGCAACATCAATTTGCACCACAAAACCACTTTGTAATCTATACCTTTGGAAACAAAGTTAAAAGAACATTGAATGTAATTATGCTTCTATTTTTTAATTTTTGAAGTCTTTAAAAAAAAGTTTTTTTGAGATTCCAACCACTGTTGGTACATCCATCATAAATTTATTATGGAGATCCAATGCAACTTGGTTCAAAAGGCATAAATAAGTTAATAACCAATGTTTAGCATTCATATGTTCATAACATAATCATAACTTCTATTCTAAAAAGAAGGAAAAGATGCCAGCTTTAAACAAATTGAACTTAGAAGATGGCCAGAAGCTGCTATGACATGTGGGTGAGTTTCTCCTATTTGTGCATTCCCAATAAAAACCTTTTTCCTTTTAGTTCCTTAACCAATGCCCTAAGGGCATTGGTTAGTATTTGCCTTCTTTATAATATAATATAAAAAGATCTAACTCAACAAACAAGAAGCCATAAGGAAGTAAAAAATGTGTACAGGCGCACATGTTCAAACACAGTATTTTCTATATAAAACCTAAAACTGTATCAGAGCAACCATTAGCAGGTATCCACTTTTGCTTCAAAATCGTAACTGGGCAATTTTCTTAGACAGTAGATAGTTGCAATGAACAAGAAGCAAGAAAAATTCATCCATAAAGTGCCTAACAAGGGGAACCAGTGATCCATACATACACGTCTCCATCCTAGGGGTCAGAAATCCACATAATCAAACAATGGAAATATAGGCATGGAAAGCAAAGCAATGAATGATAAGATGTAAAGGTAACAAGCGAAAAAACCTGCTGTTGGTTTGGAACCTGTCCTTTACTGTCAGTGTCCAAAACATATTGACTACAGTTCTCGTCCTTCCAAACTAATGCTAATGGCGTAATTCCTGCTTGGTAGTGAGAATGCCTAAAGAAGACATAAATCAAAAGAATCAACTCAAAAGCAGATTTATCAACTGAAACCTCACTAAAAGTAATACAGGCCATAAGAACCATGACACAAGTTGAAAACACTATATTTCTAACCAATTATGCAAAATAATCATGTTTCACACTAGAGAACACACTCGCCAGAAACCCCAAAAGTTCGTATGAACTCGAGCAGTGTGAACGGGCATTAACAAAATGTTTGCTTTAATATGAAAGAAAGAATATCGAATTACTTGTTATAAAAAAGAAGCCCGTCTTTGACATAAGGCACTGGTGCTGAATAAGCAGCATAGAGACCATTCGAGTCACAACTATACACAGAAACCAAACTGAACCTATACTTGTGATAATACGAGGGAGGGTCAAAGGCACCAGTCTCTGCAAGCTTCGAGGTCAACCAGAAGAACCTAAACTCCGCAGTGCAATCAGACAGAGGGTAATCCCGCCAACAAACCATGTCAATAACGTAATAAGTCTGATCCACCTGTGCCACCACCAATGATCAAACACAAAGCAAAAACACACCAACATTTAAAAAAAAAAAAAAAAAGACATTTCATTCGAATAACCTAGGAAAGTGGCGGAGATATAAGATGAGTTGGGTGGTTAAGGGAGAAGGGAAGGGGGGAAGGTCATCGGTTCAATCCCCTGCTAACAAAAAAACTAACAATTAACAACTAACATTTGCTGATAAAAAATATTAAAAAAAAACCTAGGAAAGTAGCAACTAGTAGCAACCTCGTGAAAGATGCAGTCCAGTATAGAGTAGGAGGGGTCTTTCTTCCTTGCCCCGCTCGGCAAGGCGGAGGGAAACCGATGCAGAACGGCACCGTTCCGCAAACGGCTTATCGTCGTTCCGTTGCACGAAACGACGAAGCACCGTTTCCCGGAAGGGCGAGCGAAGACGAACCTGAAAAAGGATGGAAAACGGAGTTTCGGTTAATGTGGAACTTGTAGGGAAGCACAGAGAGAGGTTCGAGGAAAATGAGTTTAGGGAAGAAAAAAAAGGGACCAGTCTTGGGCGAGGTTGTTGGGGATGTCGATCATCCACTCCGGGAGCATGAGCTGCTTCGCGAACCACTTGCTAGCTTCCGCGGCTGAAAGCCTCGACGCTCCAACGACGTCAAGGCTCTCGTAGCCGGAATCCGAACCGGCTTCAGCTTCCGCGAGTTCGGGTTTGGGTTCGGATTCTGGTTCGGGGGTTTTGGGTGGGAGAGAGAGTGCGGCGGAGGCCAAGAAGCGCGCGTGGCGCTGGGCGTCTTGGCGACTCTGTGCCTGGCGGAGCAGAGACTGTTCCCTGCGCCGCTCTTGATCGGAGATCGCCGGTCGCTTGAACGGACGGCGGAGATCGTGCGGTGCCATGGCTCAGTTCAGCGCCTCGTTTGATTTTGAATGTTTTGAAGACGAGAATGACAAAGAGGAGAAAATTAAAAGTGAGACTCAAAAATTTCTTCCTAGAAAATTCAAACTTTGTTCGTAAAATGTAGGGGTATTATCTATAATAAAAATTGAAAATCAAATTTAATTGTTTTTTTGTTTTATTTTTTTTCAAATTGATCGGTGTGATGTCATCTGTGGTTTATATGTTTTAAATCAAATCAAACTCTAATATTTATATTAATATTCATTATATATATATATATATATATATATATATATATATCATTTCAGTTTTATAATATTTGTAATATTATATATATATACGAATTTTATATAATATTTTTTTGGAAATTTTTTTAAAATATGTTTAATTTAAAATAAATGAAAATTTTATATATTTTTATTATAAATGGTTTGACATATTAATAAGTAATTTTTAATGAAATTTAATTTTAAAAATAAAAATAAGATATATAAATTTTAATAAAATAATATTTTAGTAAAAAAAATATAACCAAACTGTAAATATTAATTTTGTTTGGTTTGAATTTTATTTTTAATAAAAAATCAATTTAAATCAATTTATATAAGATTTATAAGTTTGTTTCAGTTTTTTTTTTCTTAAATCAAATCAAATAGAGTCACAAATAAGCTAATAATAAATATGATAAATTGGTTATATAAATAATTTGATAATAAATTATTTTGTAACTTAACTGTTTTTAAATAATGTAACTTTTTGATGATCTTATAAGTCTAACTTTTTGCATTGTTTTTGCACATCTAGACACCAATTTGTCACCATCAAACTCTTATCACACTTTTGGGTATGAATTTTGCCATTTACCCAAAGGGAATGTCTTTATACACCAGTCTTAAGTCTAATACACCCATATGGAATAGTGAAATTTCATAAACACCCTTGCTTATAAGGTTAACGTTTAGTTCCCTGTGATTCATTTTGTTCTTCACGCATATCTCCTTTCTTCCGCATCTTCTGCGATTATCACTCCTTGGTGTTTTCTGAATTTGGCTGGTGCTCTAGTGCAGTTGTTGGCTGGTGTTTGTGTCATGGTCATCGTTTTCGCCGTCCGTCGTGAGTGGTTCCTCCCTTTCGCTTTCTTTCTGGTTTTTGGATGGCACGAATTGGTCAATCCATAAAGTGCATACGGATTGAGTTATGCGTAGAAGGTTTACGGATTGACCAATCCATAATGTTATTTTATTTTAATTATTAAAATTTTAAATTTTAATTATGAAATAATGGTTAAATAATTTGTTGTTTTTTGGTTATTTTACATATTTTAGCCTTTAGGAAGTTCATGAAATTAGAATAGATAAGTATATTATTGTATTAATGATAATAGTAGTGATGCTTGGCTGGATGGAAATGTTTTGTTTTTCCTATACATTATGTTAAATAGAAATAAAGAACAAAGTAACTAGAAAAAGATTTAGGAGCTTAATAATATTGTTATTGTATATGGATCATGTAAGACTTAGGAACTATTATAAGCTAGATGTTTTAAACTCATGAAGAGAAAGACTTGGGAACTATTAGACATGAATAGTTTATGCCTTATGAATTGAGGTTCATAGTACACCAATATATACACGTAGAACTGCTAAGTTGTCAATGAATTACTGGATACCATTGAGACATGTTGATGGTTTGTTTTGTTTACTTAAGTTGATTAGATAGTTTTTTTGTTGATTTAAGGAAAATTATTTGATGATGTTAGATCCTGGCCTTTGAGTATTTAAAGTTGCTTGTATATTTAGTAGTTTGGTATTATTTTTCATTGTTGGTTGGTTTGAAGTATGACACAATTAAGCACTTGGAACCACAGGTTATGGTTAAAACAGTAGGATTGCGTCGACCATTAGGGGAGATATAGACAGAGGAAGTGGTAGAGACAGTAGTGGGAATGAAGAGTCAGCCCCTCAACATTGTAGGCCTACGACATCTGTAGAAGAAGCTGGAGCAGAGATTGAGTAATGTCATGGGGCATATGTGCGTTTGTCTTGGCTGTGAGACTTATATGCTGTGAAATGTCAGTCAATGAAGTGGATTCCAACGCCCAGAGTGTACTTGCTTCGTTTGGTTGGGTTCACTCTCTTTGCCAACAAGAGTGTCACACATATCAGTGTGGTATTCTTGGAGGCATTTCTCGATCTGGACCAATCAGGAGGACAGGCTTGGGGTGCGGTTGCTCTGGTTCATATGTATTCTAATCTTAACTACGCATGTCAGCATCATGGCAAACATCTTGCCGGTTATGTCATGTTGTTGCAGGTAATTCCTTTCGTTGTTGACATAGTTGTCCATTCGAGAATATTTGTTATAACTTTGACACTCATGTGTTGTCATTGTATATTAATTTGTAGTGTTGGATTTATGAGCATTTCCCAACAATTGGAAATGTCTCTGCAGCCCATAACTACCAAGAGAGGCAACCACGAGCGTGTCACTGGAAGGTTAAGAAGACATTACCGTTCAGCACATATCATAGGTGACTGGATAGGTTGCTCATGGACGATGCATGTTGGACTCCATATGGCGATCATCGTATGCATAGAGAGTTCGACATAATATCGCTATTCTCTAGGTATATTCGATATGTGCATAGAGAGTTGTAAGACTTTTACCAGAGAGGGTGGTGAGACTGTTTGGATTTGTTCAGGTAATTCCACAAATCCAAATCACTAAAGCGTCATTGATCGAGGAAGTCGATAAAAGATGGATGCAGTTTGGCGATCACCTAGCCTTGACCAAAGAGGAGGTTACCTATCCCAGTCAGGCAATGGTTGGGTATCTTGATTGGTTTTTTCGTGTGTCTCATCCTTTTATGACACCCCCACAGAGTGTTGATCCTATTAGACACCCTCTGACTGAGCGTCAATTTGTTCCAGATCCTCCACGTCCACATACTAATGACCCAACATCAGTTCCACCTTCATCTCAGGAGCCTTGACATGTTATGGTATGAAACTATCTTTAAAGTTTGTTTTGAACTGTATTTATTTAAAGTTATTAACTAAATGTCATAGTAAATAATGGTTTTGTTAATGTCTCAGGCTACGGGCCAAAGGCTAGCAGAAGGATTACAAGAAATGATGGACATGTGTATGGTTACTGCTGGAACCGATGCCTACGTCGCAGTAGAACGCCTACTGCGTATAGCACATTCCGTCACAGACGAAGGATGTGTGTATGTACGGTCCAGACGGACGAGATAGAGGCAGCAGAGCCATGATGGTGAACAAGGCGACATATGATTTTACTTAGCATATTTTGACTTTATAACTTTTATGGCTTTACATTAAGTTTTCTCAACACATTTTGATGGATACTACATTAGTGGATTAATTATTGAACAAATGTCTTATGTTTTTCCAATATGATTGTGTACAAAAAACAACCGTTACATAGGGTTTCATTGTCGTCATAGTTTGGAATACTCTTAACCCAACAAAAGGTTACAAACTTTGTTGCCACAACATAACAAATGGGAATACAAAATGGCAACCAATAAAAAAATCATGCTGACTAAAAAATCATGCCAAGTCATAACGTAAGTCGACATGGGTTGTACGCAATTTCTTTAAATTAGTATATGATTGCATTCGACCCATATCAGGAACCATCCATTCTTTTGCAACACTGTAACAGTGTCTTGACCATAACAAAGAAGTTGGCGGTATAGGACTTCCATCTCTCAATACGACCTGAAAAAAATTAGCAAGATATAGAAAACTTAACATTTGTTTGAAATATAGGCTAAACAATAAAATTGTTTAATCATGTACCTGCACAAAATGGTTACCAAACACATGACTAATACATAAAATATGATGAACACTGACATCTCTAGGCGGTTGGCTTCTTAGAGGAAAAAACATCATACTTTGTTGGAGAGATAGAGAAATGAGAATAATGTTATATCTTGATGCAATTACGTATCCCAAATCCGTAATATTCATCTACTTATCAATGGTTACCTGAACGTAACAAAAAACCCTTGCAAGTATAAGTAAATTAAATATGAATTCGAAGCACTGAAATAACAAAATAATTTACCTTTGACAGTCTATCAACGAGTAGCTACCGTTTCAAGTGCTCAAATCTATCAACCCCACCAAACAACACAATGTACTCATCAGACCATTGTGAAAGTTCTTTTAACAAATGATTGCGAACCAAAGACCAAGATCATTCACCATATCCGAGCAAGGCAACAATTACACGGTACCCACAATTACTATCAGCTTTAACATTGATAACATTTAAAATGAAATCGTGCATAGAGGTATGAAATTGATCCAGCATAGGCATATTCCTCTTTGTCTGAGTCTAGTGGACCGATGACGAAGCAGACAGTTTTTAGGTGGAACAACTATTCTGCATAGAATGTAATTCGTCGACATACTCCCAGTAAGATAAATCTCACTTGGTTGATCTTGTGTGTTGCAATACTTGTTTCTTTGGAGCACCTTTTATTTTTACCTTTGCAGGAGGAGGACACATTGAATTTTGGTCTGGAAATGCAAGTTCTTTCAGTTTTGTCTTCAAAGTAACTTTGTCACACAAGTCAAGCTTTTCAAAACGCTTAGATATGGCTTCCATCTCTTCAGTTATGCGGACCTCGCACGCATCTAAACCTTGATCTTCAAAAGTTAACCTCCGCTAAAAAGCATGAACTGTCTCAAGTGGTATACTCCGAACAACATACTTAGCTAGCTCACATGCACAAGGCAGCTCATGCGTTGTCCTCATTACACATCCACAACGAGCAGGGTTTTTGCCCGCAAAATAGACTCGCTCATACTCTGTTGCTATTTGGTTTAACGCATACCTTGACACCATACCAATTAGCCTTTTATACAACGTTACTTTAAACACATGACCAACCACATGTGTGCTTCTCTACAAATATGCCTTTAAGTCACTATGTTGCAAGGTCAACATGTTGTTCATTGCATCTCATACACTATAAAGATCTCCAAGGCTATTCTGCAAAAGTCTCTTTAAGGTCCAATGGGCAGACTCTACCCTGCAATTCATAAATCAAATGAGCAACAATCCCCAAATCTAGGTTAATCAACTATCAATTAAAACAAATTTAAAGAGTTTCCAACCTGTTGTCGTGTTACCCAAATGCATGACTTGTTTTGTCCAAGTTGTTACAAATTTTTCTTTGTGTAGATTCAACCATGTGTCTTTCACATAATCAACAAAAGTTGGCCATGGTGAACACGCAACTTCAAACTTCGTTAGACAGTCATTATATTGATTCTCCGTTGCACAACCCACAAGACTCCCCCAAGCTTCCATAACATATTCACATGCGTTACTCTATCAAGTAAAGGTTTTACATTTTGCCTTTACATTCTTGTCAATGTGAAACCGACACAATAAATTGACTAACTCAGGAAATACAGTTTTCACCGCATTCATCAATGCAGAATCTCTATCAATGACAATGACCTCTGGGAAAAACTGACTTTTCATAAAAATGTCTCTAAATCGTTCTAGTGCCCAAACAACATTGTTTATACGTTCAGCTTCTACATAAGCAAATGCAGTTGAGAATGTCATCCCAGTAGGAGTCACACCAACAATGTCAAGTAACAGAAGTCTGTACCTGTTTGTTTTGTATGTGTTGTCTATCAGGAAGACAACATGATATGCATTGTTCAACTTCACTGCATCCGGATGTGCCCAAAATAGGTCACGTATGACATGTTCATCCTTTACTCAATGCCAATGAATATACATGTCGCGTTCAAGAAGTTTCATTAATTGTTGCAATTCAATATTACCTTATCTGATACGCGTACAGTATGTATATCTTGCATTGATTATTTGCCTCAAAGATGTACAATTATCGGGATTGTGTTCCTTCAAAGTTAGGAGTATATTTTTTGGTTTCACCATTGACCTTGTCATATCAGCAAAATAATCTTCTCATCCTCTGTTAGTCGACCAGCATATGAGTGACCACATAATAATTTCATCATCCACCCTTCACCTCCCAAAACTGGTTTGCCTCGCAGCTTAAATGGACAATTACATTTTCTCGTGCTAGTGACTGTAGGTACCATTTCTTTATTGAATGCTCTGTATTTTCCACTCCTTTCACAACCAATTTAAATAAATAATGTCCTTCCCTTCTTTCCAATTGACATCTCTGACCTCATTATGACAGCAACAAAATCATTCTTATATGTAACAGTTAGAGCCCATTTTAATACATCCTCATGGGAAAGGAACACCTACGAAAATCGATAAAAAAAATTTAACTTCCACAAATCATGCATTTAACAACTTTAACCAAATTCTAAATAATATAAATACCTCAGAAGTATTGAAAGCTGCAGAACAATTGACTTCACATTTATTATTTTCAAACGCACTAGGTTCATCTCTAATATCTTCATTCATATTAATTTCCTCAGATATAATACTGTCATATATTCACTCATCGTTGTCCATCTTAACAAATGACAATAAATTTAAATAAGCGGAAAAACAAATGTATAGGAAAACAAAATATCCAAGTAATGCATTCCCATCAATTACAACTAATATATGTTTTCACCTACTTATTTTCTTATTAATTAAAATAATTTTTAATAATTAATTAAAATGATTTTTTCATAATTATTTAACAATTTTTTAAATCTTATTTCTGTCGTATGGATTAACCAATCCATAGGGGTTATACGGATCATATAATCCGTACGGGTTATACGGATTACATAATCCGTATGAACCATACGGATTATATGATCTATATAACCCCTACGGATTGCATAATCCGTATGAAACATATGGATCATATAATCCATATAATCTATACGGATTACATAATTTGTAAAGTGACAGAAACTCATCTCAGTTCTTGACCACCACAACACCACCACGAGAACGTGCTCCGCGAACCCAACAATGAACACAACTTCCACGACCAGCCAAAACTACACACTCAAACAAAAAAAGCACCAACGCAGAGAAAACCAAAAATCAATCTTCAAAAACCAAAAAAAGCTAACGTCTTATGCACCGTGGCCTTGCTTCCAACTGTTTATAACAAGTGAGGGTATTTTTGCCATTTTGATTTTTGGAATGGTGTATTAGACTTAAGACTGGTGTACAAAGACATTTCCTTACCCAGATAGGCACTCAATAATGGGCCGGCCCACCTTTTTTGTTTATGGGCCTTGAGTTATAACAAGGGACCAAATCGCAATAGTCACTAATTTTTCGAGTACTCCGACACGGTGGCGGTGGTGGTGTTGTTTGATGGAGCAAACGATATGGGGTCATTTGCCGGTGCTGGTAAGGGCAAATTCAAAAGAATCTATTGAATACATTCTTCAAGCCCTCTGGAGAACTCGAAAAACTGGTCTTGGCACTACCGATCGATGCATCATCCAAGAAATGCTCCAGCTGCAGAATGAATCTGATCTCGACCCAGTAATGTTTCTCTCTTTTTAATAGGGAAAACGTTTTTGCTTTATTCACAACCCAGTAGTACTAGTAGAGTTTTCCTTAGATGATTTATTGTGGAAAAGATTATCATTTTTTAAGTTTTAACACTATCTGCAGCTTCTGGTTTGCCTCCGAATGTTAATCAGGAGGTGTGTTTATGAGAACACTAGCAAGGAGGATATTCCGAAGCTGTTCCCCAGTGAGGTTCTGCCTGAATTGCAAAAACTGTTGACACTTTTGTTGCACAAGTTTCAGCGAGAGTGGCAGGAGGATGTGATGAAAGATCAGGTCAGATATTTTACTGCATATTTTGTTTGTGTATGTGAGCTCAATTAGATACTTCAACTTTAATCTGAGATTGAACATTTGAACTGTGCTATATTTAGAATATTGTGCCTCGATTAAAGGCGATGACATGGAATATGGCAAATATCGATAAAGAATCAGCAGACCCTGCAGCTGTTATCAATTTGAAGGTACATACCAACTCTTGAACTTTGGTAGAGGAGGGACTTTCCATCAATGTGCATATTTAAGTGTTCTGACTTTATTTTTATGTGTTGCGTGTAAAATGATCAAATGGGGTTTTATGTGATTCTATAGTTTTGACTGCATCCTTTTCAGCTTCAAAATGATGGTCAATTTCACTCGGGAGAGCAAGATGTGAAGTTCCAGTTGGCTACAGATTCTATAGATATGATGCTGAAAGCCATGCACTGTATTAGAGACCAGTTTTCTACTGTGGTAAACACTATGTTGAAGTTTGTTCTTTTATCCAGATTGAACTTTTATACTTGCATTGGCTGTGTGGTTTTCTAATGATCCTGTTATATGCTGTCAGGATGAGGCACTGAATGGGCATTAGTACCAGTAAAGCAATGGAGTCTATTACAAGATACAACTAATGGTATGCTTGATTAAATTGCTGCCTTTTGCTTTTAGATTTACCCAGTATGTTTATTAATGAATTGTTGGCCAAATTTAACAGGTAGATATAACCTGTGTTTGAGATTTTAATTTGAATATAAGTTTACTTTAGTCAAATTGCATTTTCTTCACATGATGGGGCTGTCTTATAAAATGGTCTTCCTGCAAGTATAAGAGAATGAGAGGATATTGATTTTGCTTGTTGGTTTGAATAGGACAGTTGAGTTAATTATGGTTCAATTAATTGGTCTAGTATCAACAAAGCCTTATATTACTGGATGGAGAAGGAATGAAATTAATTAATAGAACACCAATTTTGAATTTAAAAGAGAAATTTTATTGAATCCAACAGCACTCTGTTTTAGATACAAATCTGGAACCAAGGCTCCTACAGAGAGTTCTTCACTACTCTAAGAACTACCTTGCATCTTATAAAATTACGACTATTTACAGAAAATAACTAGATAGGAACACAACTCTCCCCTCTCACAATAACTGCCTTGCAAAGCAATTTCTTTCTACAATAACTGTTGTAGCATTTTCTTTCTACAAAATAACTGTTCTACATAGCAGTTCCTCAGACCTTATGGGTCTTTCTGGAGTAAGCCTTCCAGATGGCTAGTTTAGTAGGAGTCTAGGACTTGGATCCAGTAATCAGTCCTCCTCAAACTCTAAGCCAGCAAATCCTGAGTTTCTATCATTAATCTGGAGTTACAATTTCATATTTGAACTTTTCTTTCTATGGAGCATGGGAAGGTGGGACTTGGGAGACTAGTGAGCTTTTATTTTTGGGGGGAGGGACCATGTTGTGTCATGTTAACTAAGAAAATAGAGGAGGAAATGATATGGATGCTTGCTATGTTGATGGTCTTTGCTTACAATAGACACAAATTTGCGCTTTGCTAGTTCTTGCAATGAGCCTTGGTGTGCAACAGTAAGGTTGCTGTCTTATGAACGGAGATTGTGTTTAAATCCTAGAAACAGCCTCTCCCCTTTTGGGGACAAGACTGCTACGACCCTCTCTACCATATGGAAACCTCAACCACTGTGCACCCATTTTGCCATTTTGGGTTCACAATCCCCTAATTTGTCACTGTTGTATGTTTTATAGCTCATAGCGCAATGTAATGCCAGTGAAATACTGTAGTTGAAGTTTGTTTCATGTCTGATACATAAAGCTGATGGTTATTTCAGATTGATTTGATTTTGGAAATTTGTTTTGATTTTCTCTGGTATAACAGGAGGACATAGATGAAAGACCTAGGCAAGGGGAATCAAAACTTGATTGATCTTTGGCGGGGAGTTTGTGTTATCATTCGGGCTAAAGC
Source organism: Glycine latifolia (assembly GCA_013407115.1). NCBI lineage: Eukaryota > Viridiplantae > Streptophyta > Magnoliopsida > Fabales > Fabaceae > Glycine > Glycine latifolia. Next base: position 28,605 of record QARZ01039396.1, read on the forward strand.
CTCAACTGACCAGATCATTTACTATTCTTTATTTAAAAAAGAAAAACTGTTAATAGTTATGCTTTTTGGATCAGAAAATTCCAGTGCAAATAAGAAACTCTTTTGGTCATGGATATGACAACCTCATAAGTAACTTAATGCAAGTCAGTTTTTCACTTGATTTTCCTTTTGTTTTCTCAAGTGAACTGGTGCAAACACAAGCAAGATGCTTGCACATTCATTGTGGATTACTTTGCAACTGTAAAGCATAATGTGCATTGGATTACTGGTTTAAAACTTGGAACATAAGTTGCAAATGTTCAAAACAAACTGTCAGAGTATGAATTTCCCTCTTGGAACACGGTGGTATAATTTTCACCTTTAATTGTGGTTGTTCCAAACGAACACTCAAGAAGAACTGTGATAGGGTACCAAATGTTGGTATTCGGGGGCACCAAATTGTGTTTCCGTTAAGTTCTCTGGCTTTTAATGCAGAGTAGGATGAGATTAAGGATCAACTTCGAAAGAAAAATGTGACCAAAACTCCAAATTATTACGTCAAAATGAGGCTCGAGTACTAGCCTAGAGATGATATAGCTGAGTGTGATTAGTCCTTCCAGATTCCCGTCATTGTCAGCAACGTAGACCCTATGAATCTTCTCATGGTCAAGCAGTTGAATCAATTCTTTGATTATGCAACCCTTATTGCATGTAATGAGGTCACCTGACATTGGAAAGGCCCCTTCATGCTTCTCTAAGTAGCTTCTAATGGCTGTCAGGAAGTCTTTTGCTGTAATAGATCTGTCATAGTGTGTGAATATATAATTAGTATGTAATGGATAGAACAGAAAACTGCAAACAAATACAATCGATATGGCAACAATTGCAGTCGCAATAACTTCCAAGAACCTTGACAGCCAAAATTACAATCACAAACTATTTTTTAAAACCTTGCGGAGAATTTATATGTGATGTGAGTGTGATAATCCATTTTTTTTTTATTGGTTAGTTGTTATTTTTTGTTAATGGGAGAGATTCAAAACCACGACTTTCTCTTCCTATTTCTCCCTTCAACCGTCAAGTCAACTGTATAATAATATAGAATGAATCGGTTCCTTGATTTGAAGGAGGTGGAGGGAAGGCAGAGACAGGTATGCTTTCAAAGCAAGCATTGAGCTTCTCATCAGGACTTGGCTGTGGTTCCTGAATGTCCCATAGATCCTCCACTCGCAATCCCAGCTTCGCCTCTGGGTTCGTTGGACTCTCTTCCATAGTCACCATAATAACCCTCTCTCTCTCTCTCTCTCTGTAACGCCAATGCTGACAAGTTAATTATGATCCTTTTTCTTCTCTTTACACATCCCATAAATAACTGAAGAGAAGGACACTTAATCTGCAAACACTTCACAAGCTACTTCCTACACCTAAGATCAACACCGTTGGATTTGAAAAACATGGAACATAATTCGTTGACTTTGGAACATGAAGAAACGTGGACCATTATGATGAGACTGCATGTTGTGTGTGATGAACAGCTTCATGTCCGCGTAATACTAATGTCTTGTCCTACGTTGTTTTGCGGCATGCTTATCCAAAATCTGCATTGTTTTTTGTCGCACATGACACAGTCTTTTTTATTACTATCAATAATAAAATGGTGTGCCGTGCTAACATGCGCCGATAGATTCTTTGATAACTAACTCAAAAGATTAGCGTAATATTATAAGATTCCGCTACTTTCGAATGAAAATATGAGAATCCGTATCTAATTTTTAATTTATGCAAAATTTCTTTAGATGAATTGAGGGACATTCATGGTGACCTAGGACAAAAAAAAAAAAGAGAATACTTTGATTACTTTTGCACATTAAAACAACAATAATATGCCGATTATATTATTGATTAGTATATTTCTATAATAGTTTTTGTTATTTTTTCTTACATTATTTATCTCTCTCATAATTACATGATTTCTTATACAAATTTAATGTACTGGGAGAGTAATGATTGGTTTTATTTAAGAAATACTCACTTTGGTCAAAAATATAAAAAACAAAAACAACAAATTTTAATTCTAAATATATAAAAAAGTTAACTATTTTTATATTTTTAATATTATTATATCTAAAATGTTTTTTATTTAATTGAAGTATTAATTTTTATGATTCTTTTTTATTCTTAATATCTAGTTCTAATAAAAGATAAATTGGGATAAATTTATTTTTAATTGAGATTAATACAATTAAATATGATTAATTAAAATTTTAATAATTTTAAAAAAACTAATTTTCTTAATTAACATCAAAAAAAAATTCCTATATTTTAGATGGAGGCAGTAACAATTACATTCTCTTTCTTTTCCATTTGCATTCTTTATTCTCTAAATCTAAACAAAGCATGATGACATGGATGAGTCGGATATTCACTACGCTGATTTGAGAAGAGAGGACAAATGAGTCGGGTATTTACTATTCATTAAGTTGATTCAGGAATATATTATTCTTGTCCTTTTCCCCTTGAATTCTACAATTTGAAGGATATTGTTATTGTTATCCAAAACCCAAAATATCTCAATTTAGCGTAAAATAGAAGGATAAAATAAGACGAATTATTGATTTAGTAACTTTAGTTTATAGAAAGGGAAGGGTTGTTTTTTCTCATTTTCTTTCAAAACCTTTACTTTTGTCCCTTCTTTTTATTTATTTTTAAATTATTTTATGATATGCCTAGTTAAAATTATTTCTGTTAACATTTGTGTTGTTGGTCTAAATCCAAAAAGAAAAAATTTCCTACAATAATTTATTTCATTTTATTTTTGCAAAATATAAATTAAATAAATCAAAAGTGACAGCCAGATTTTGGATTAAGGTTGACCCAAAAAAAAAATGTGTAAATTTTCATGGATAATCCTCTTCCTTTTAATCAAAAAGTGCAGGACCATATTCTCAAAGGTAATGGTTGATCCACTTTCTTTCATTCTAGTCAGGATTTTTCTTTCATAATTTTGATTTCTAAATTTTGCTTGATTCAGACTGAATCATGGTTATAAAACATTTTATCCATCTACACTATTTTGAATTTGAATAAAATGTTTTTTGTCTCTCTAAAATTTGTAAAATTCGGTTTTAGTTCCTTTAAAATTGTGTCAATTTTTTGTTCATTTAATTTTGACATGCATCACTTTTAGTCTTTCAAACACAATCTAAACCGCTTTTTATCTTTCTATAAAGCGCTATCTAAAGCGATCAGAAGTCATAAATTTCAAAATTATAAAGACCAAAAACACAGTTTTGGAGAAGCTAAAATTGAATTTTCAAAAAAACAACAAAAATAAAAAAGACGCAACGTACCTAGAAAAGGAAATGTTGTATAAATATCAACCCCCATGAGTATCTGGATATCCAAGATTACAGCCTAACCCACTTATAAATAATTATTTCTACTTTTTCATGGAACTACCATGATTTTTAGAAGTAGAATTGATTCTTAGTGTTATCCAAACACACTATTAACAAGCCCATCAATGGTTCTCCCTTAATTCTTGGGCAGTTCGATCTAAACCAGAGCTTAACTTTTGTCACATGATTGTGACTCATCTCAACCTATATCCTATATAAGAGGACACCTAGCATGGCTCCTATTATGTATATTTAGCATCTGTTAATTTGCTAAAACTAATACTAACTTATTTAAATCTAGTCCCTC
>QARZ01039398.1:0-12433 GCA_013407115.1 Glycine latifolia
ACTCCATTCAATCCTCCATTCCTCCCTTCTCTCTCTTCTCTTCTCACCCTCCAATCTTCATTATCTCTATTTTGCCTCCTAGGATTGTGTCTGCTATGATTTTCTCTTCTTTCATTATTTTCTCTTCTATTATTTTCTCTCCAATCCTCCCTCTCACTCCTCTCATCATAATAATTTCCTCCATGAGAAGAAGCATACTCACTCAACCTCCTACTACTATAAGCCTCTCCATCCACACTACCCATTGGATGACTCCTTCTTTGGGTCTCCCTTTGTAGCTCCTCAAATTTTACATCCATTTTGGTTTGCAAGTCTTTCATTTGTTTTGTCATGGCTTTCATCAACCTAGAGGTCCTAGGTGACAAAGCCTCTCCTCCACTTGAACTCATCCTTCAAAAAAAAATGGTTAGGTAAAACACAAGTGTATTAGGAAATTCTCACCACTCTCTAAGTGTTTGCCACTCTTAATCTAGGTTCTTTCTATAATGTTCTCTCTTGCCTTTTTTCACTCTTATTCCTCTCTATAGTTCTTAAGCAAAAACTTCTAATCAAATCAAGCCTCTTTACTATAGTGAAATAGGAAATGATTCTAGGCTAGACTCAAGAGTCCAAAAAACAAGAAAACTCTAAGACAAAACCTTGAAAATTTTAAGAGACAAGCAACAAAGCAAAAATTTAGGAAAGCACAACTCAAATTGGAATTTAATGAGACAACTCAAGGAATACTATGGCTGTACCAAACTGCACAAGGAGGATATGCCAAGTAAATTCAATTTCTAGAAGCCAAATTTCATCAAATTTGCATGTCATACAAGTTCACTTGATTTTGTTGTTCAAAGGAAATTTTAGAACTTGTAATTTTGTAACTTTGCTTCTAAATTCTGTTTTTCTTTCACTTTTTCCAGCCACTAATCAATAATGTCTTTGGCTGTACCAATATGATATCACTTGATGTATTTTTCTTTTGCTTTTGATTGTTTCTTTCACAAATTTTTTTTCAGCTTTTGTTTTTCTTTTGAACAAGTTCAAAAATTCTTAAAGAAATTCAACGAGTCATTAAAATATGATGTATAACAATTGTAAAATTTGCTTCTAACAACTCAATTCAGTTTAGGCATGAGAGTAGAATCAAAACAAGTGGTCATACAACACAAAAAACACTACAAACAAAAGTTGATAAGAATCAAAGCTAGAAAATTAGAAAATTTTCAAGAACACATGAAGAACATGAAAACAAGAATTTCACTCAAAACTTGACTAAGACTACTAGGGTAGGTGGCGGAACAAATCACAAAGCCAACCCACCAAGATGCACACGAAAATCAACAAGGAACAAGGGATTAAAATGGAATTTTCAGATTTTCAAAGTTGCAAAATTTTACGTTCGAAGAAATTCTAAAACTGAACTTGAAGAAGAATTCTACAAGGATTAGGCTTTAGATACCACATGATGTAACAGCTGAACCCATAGCCATTAAGTTTTCCCAAATCTACCTTGCAATAGAACCCACTCTTCAAGTAAACTTCAAGAACACACAAGTTTCAGCACTTCTTCAAATTGGGCTGTTTGGAAGTTTGTAATTGCAGAAAATCGAAGATGGAAGAAAGGTTAGGGATGAAGGTGAAGACACCATGGAGAAGATCTCCAATAAGTCTATGAAGAATCACCACAATAGCATTGGGAAACCATTGATAAGACTCAAGAAGTTCTTGAAAAAGAATAGAGAAACTCTCACAACAATTTTCAGAATTGTATTAATGAACCAAAGTTAGTTACATTCAGCTTTGACACCCTATATAGGCCACGAAATTACAAGCTAAATGTCACTAAATGTAAGGAAAAAGCAAATTGAAATGAAGCCTAAATGAAGCTTGAAGTGCAAGCTTTCCTAAAGTGACTTTTGTCTTCCCAAACATGTGCAGTGCAGTTTCAGACTGAAATAATCGATTAATTCGCACTTGTAATCGATTAAAAAAAGAGTTATTTACCCTTTTCAGGCTTATGTAATTGATTACAGATGTCCTGTAATCGATTAAAGCAATCAAGGCTTGAAATAATCGATTACACATGCTATTTAATCGATTAAAGCAATCCAATCTTGAAATAATCGATTATATATGTCATTTAATCGATTAAAGTAGTGGTAAAACTATTTACAAGTGTTTTTATTGAATTTCGTCTAACAAGTGCTGGAATTTATTGAATTAAATTGGACTTGAGACATCAAAATCCAGCTCTTATCATCCTTGAGTTGGTGTGCATCTTCATGCTTACCCAAATTAGCTTGAATGTGGTCTTGAAGTGCTTGAGTCCTAGCTCTTGTCATTGGTCCTTTAAAGCTCACCAAAGGAAGTGCTTCAAGCTCTCTTTCTAGACCTTTAGCTTGCCATGAACCTCCATCACAAAGGAAGTTCTTCAACTCCTTTTTGACCTTGAGCTTGCAATGGACCTCCATCACGTTAATCTTTCATATAGGGATGCTACCTTGGAAAATAATAGATAATTGGCATTAGTCTTTTACTCACATCACGTGATAAATGTTTATCTTGTTATATGAAGTTAAGTTATTGTTAGGACCTAGTCAAGTGTAATTTAATTATGAATATTTATATCCTAGCTAGTGGTGGCTCAACTTAACATTCAAACTTTAACAATAACTTTAACAATGGGATATCATTATGTTGAATGATATCATACTGATTCACAATCATTACCAAAAGCTACACAAATTTAAATCTAAGTACTTTATAGGGTTACCTTTGGCTACTAAGAGAAAATTGAAATCAGAAAGTGACATGATTATGGCTCTTTTGGATACAGGTTCATCATTCCTTACTTTCCATTTTCATGAATTCATACTTCCTTGTTCTTTTGGATACAGGTTCATATATCCCACAAGAGAATTAATCTAATAAAGGGCCTTTTTAGTTAGAAATGCTTCCTAATAAAAACTAAGAGCAAATCACATTCTTTTATATATGTCCTTGCATTTTTGTTTTAAACCATGGTATTATCTCCATGAATTTCTATAATGTTGAGCAATTTTTCTTCATTTCCCACCATGAGAGGTGTAAGGGTGACTGACACCTAACACTGATTATTTGCTTTATGTGTGCTTGCTATTCTTAAAGGATTTTCTTCCCCAAGTTGAATTCAATTATTAAAACACCTGATGCAGATAGAATTCAGAGTCAACAAAATATTGATTTACTTTTACCAAATTTCTCTCAATAATTCAATATATTATTTTTACCTTTTTCTTGTTTATTTGTTTTTATATGTCACTGGTGTTGGTATCATTGATTGCATTTCACATTGCAGATAAATTTGTCATTATTCTTGTTTTTTTATTATCAAATTTTCTTAACTCTTGTAGTTACCATATTTTATTTGTAATTATTTTGTGTGTGTGTGTGTGTGTGTTTTTTAAATAGTTTCAACATAATTCATTTGAGATGACAAAGAAAATAGTTTTTTTCTAATTATACTTTTTATTGCAGAAGGGGCAGGTGAGAGAATAAGTTTTTTAAAATAAAATTTTATCATTAAATTATAATTAAATAATCCTAAAACAAATAACTTAAAGTGAGAGTATTAATTTTTTTATCTAATAATTATAGCTAATTGGACACATTTGTATGACATTTGGTACTGAAAATTGTGAAGTTTCTCAATGTTGGAAACATATGTTTGTATTTGGTTTCTCAACAAAGAACCTCTACTTCTTGACTATATCCAGGTGCATAGATCATGATCCAGCAGATGTACCAAAAGCACTAGAAAGAACTTTACAATAATTGCAACTTGACTATATCCAGGTGCACAGATCAGTATCGTATCTGCCTCACGTGTGCTACAAGTATTTCAACTTGTTACTCTTATATTCTTTATTTATCTATTCATGCTTTTAATTCACCTGTCTTTAACAATTTTATTGTGCAGCATTGATTCTTGGGCCGGTGCTCTCAGTCCTTTTTTTAAGTCTACTACCATTTGCTTCTAGGTTATTTACCAATGACATCAATCACTACTGTTGCGCGCTTTTCTTTTGCATCTTCCTCAACCTCAGCTCTCATTCTCAGTGGCGATTTTCATTGTTGATGAATGGTCGTGGTTGTTGTCATCTACCTCAGCTCTCATTCTAGAAACTGAACCGCTCTCCATTTTTCGAGTTAAAGCAAACCTCGTGCCTCCATCCTAGGTTAGTATCAACTAACATGGCGTCTCTGTTAATGCTATTGTTGTATTTTGTTGTCGCAAGTTGGGTATGGTTCTGCATTAGCATTTTGCGTGTGATGTATAGGTTCAATGAGTTATTGCTGTGATTTTGTTTTTGTTGCCCACTAAGTGGTTGATAAAATGCCTAATCCATAAGCTGTAACTGTGATGTATGGGTTTAGCCTATATTTTGCTGTGATTATGTAATTGTGCTTGATATATCAAAAAGATGTGGAATGTAAGACTAGTTAGCGGTTAGCTGGTAACAAATTAAAGGTTAGGTTACTTTGCCTTAGTTGGTATTTTTGTTGAATATTGGGCATGTGGCAGGTCATTGGACCTCCATAATAGGCTTATTAGATAATGCAAACCTAACACTCCTAATGCCTTTGAAAATGAAATAGTAATTAATAACCACTGCACAAAAACTTGAAGAGCAAGTTCATTTGCTGATGTGTCTGACTCACTTAAGCACTTGCATTTTAATTTTGGGCAGCATAATAACATACTAAGCCTTTTGTGCCTTTGAGAAAGAGATAGCTATTAATCATTTGCTTTGTGAGAGCAACATGGCCAAGCTGACCATCTTTTATTAGCATCACACTTTACTAATAGAATCCGAGTTTGCATTCCACTTAGCTAGAATCCCATGCTTCATTGGTTCAGAATATAGGCTGATTCATGTAAGCATGCGCCAATGTGGTTCACACTATCACAGTGAGCTTTTATTAAGTTTGATTCTTATCCAATCATGTTCTCATTTTCAAAGCCATCACAATGGGGTGTATGAGAGCAAGTGCTCTTCCCTCCAATATCCCAAATTCCCCATCAACAACAAGTGCCACATCCTGTCTCAACGACATTTATGTCACAAAGTAAGAGAGAAATTAATGAACCCTTTAAAGAGAAATTAATATAGCCATGGCTAATAGTTGTTGCATCAACACGTGGCAATCATGAGACTTTAAGCCAACTAGTTTCAAATCTTTGATCTGCACAAGGCTCTTGATATTTGAAGAGTATCCCTGTGGCACTTTCACTCGGTGTAGACACTGACAGAAACTTATCTGCTCCTTTCTTGATAAAGTGTGACATGCTGGAGGCAAGTATATTTTCTTACCATCAGACCTAGGATGTAATTGCTCATGTATACCCATCTCAGGAAGATCTTGACGAGTGTTCAAACCATCCTTTGTCTTGCCTTGAATGTTAAGCAACGTGCCGATTACACTGTCACACACATTTTTCTCCACACGCATAACATCGATACAGTGTCTAACATTTAGATCAAACCAGTATGGAAGATCAAACAATATCAACCTCTTCTTCCATATGCAAGTATTACCTTTCAGCTTCTTTTGGGTCTTCCCAAATACAGTATGGATGTGCTCAACCCGCTCAAGAACCTGCTCACCAGTTAACGGAATCGGGGCAGTTTCATGTTCTTGACTTCCATTAAATGCTTTTTTCAATCGCCGATAAGGGTGATAAGGTTTCAGAAAACGTCGATGGCAAGTGTAAACTATTTTTCTGCCATGTTTAAGTTGTATGTAGCTCGTGTCTTGCTCACAGATAAGGCATGCACGATGGCCCTTAACACTATATCCACTCAAATTTCCGTACACTGGAAAATCATTAATGGTACAAAATAGCAGTGCACACAACTTGAATGTCTCCTTTTGACACCCATCAAACACGGCAACCCCCTCGTCCCACAAGTTTGTCAAGTCTTCAATCATGGGACTAAGATAAACATCAATGTCATGTCCTGGCTGTCTTGGGCCTGATATCATCATAGACAACATCATGTATTTTCACTTCATGCACAACCAAGGAGGCAGGTTGTAAATGACTAGCAAAATAGGCCACAAACTATGCTGAGTACTTAAACTGCCGTAAGGATTCATTCCATCACTGGAAAGTGCAAGCCTGAAATTTCTTGGGTCTTTGCTGAATTCTGGATACAAATGGTCAATCTTCTTCCACTGGGAGGAATCTGCCGGATGGCAGAGCATTCCATCACAGTTTCTCCCATTTGCATGTCATGTAAGGTCTTTTACGTCATCTTTGTTAGCAAACAGACGCTTAAACCTTGGAATGATTGGAAGATACCACAACACCTTCGCGGGGGGTTCTTTTTTTGTGCTCTCATCACTGCTACAGTCGTCATCGTCCTTCACTTTGTAACGTGATACCCCACACCTGGGGCATTTATACATTTCTTCAAATTCATTTCTATACAATATGCAGTCATTAGGGCAGGCATGAATTTTCTTCTACTCCATACCCATCGGACAAAGTATCTTATTCGTGTGATAGTAACTTATTGGCAACATGTTTTCATCTGGAAGCATCCCATGAACTACCTGAAGCAGTGAACTAAAGCTTTTGTCACTCCACCCATATCTGGCCTTGACATTCACTAGATTTAACACCGCTGACAACAATGTCAATGACTCTTTGTACCCCGGATACAACGGCTTCTTCAAATCACTTTCCAATGTATCATACATAAGGGCATGTGCTTGCTAAAAAGACTCATGTCCTAGATCACGAATCATATCCTCTAATCGATCTCTAATGTCAACATCAACCGGTTCAGTTTGTGACCCCCTCCGCATGTCTGTCAATTCACCATGCCATATCCATGTGGTATAATTATTCTTAATCCCATCACACAGAAGATGCTCCCGTATGTCGTCCAATGCTTGGCGTCTCCCATTCAAACAATTGATACGGGGACAGAAATATTTTCCATCCCCATCTGATCGACTTCTTTCGGAGGCAAATTCCAAGAAATGTTCAATGCCTTCCTCATACTCAACCGTGATGCGACTTGCATTCATTCAACTTCAATCCATCTAATTAATAACTCTGTGATACTCACAAAGTTATTCCATGCAAGAAAAACTCACTTTTTTCATTAAAGGTGTGGCCTTATCCCATTCAGGAAGACTTTTTTTAATAGTATATTCATATGTATAGGTTGAGTTTCTTATCTTAAATTTGATGAAATTTTGGTAGCATTTCGCTTTGATCTCCGAGTACATGACATGAAAGCGGTGACATGAGTTTCACCACAGTCAAGTATGCACCTGGAGAACAAAGTGAATGAATTGTACCGAAATTTCATCATATTTAAGAATAGAATCACAACCTATACATATGAATATACTAAAAAAATATGAGTCTTCCCAAACTGTCCAAACGGACAATTCAAGAATCAATACAATGATTAATCTAAACTGTCCGGAAGAATCACTGTAATGAATCTCAAACGAGAAACTAAGGTTCACTCATAATGAACATTAATTGTATAGAAAAGGCAAGATGCATACTTGATATACAAAATATTTTAAAACCGACAATGAAGGTCGAGACGATGAGGCAAACGGGAAAAGGGTTCGCTCTCCTACAACCTATAATGAACATAGAACATTAGACTATATACCTTATTTTTAACAAAACCTGGTTTGAATCAACACAAACAAAAGAGCACACACCATAGCCTATCAAAGTCTGTCAAGCTTCAAACTTATGTAGCCTTTTACGTACTCCTATACTCTCTAACATTCTCATAATAGAATAAGTCACAATCAATGACTACTACTATATAATATAGTAATAAAATGATCATGGTCGGTGTTGATGATCATGCACGAGTTTTGGAGGTCAAAGGTTACTAATACTGAAAACATATTTAATTGGTTTACATTTAAGTTTAACACAAGGTTTACGTTTGGTGAAGGAGCAGAGGCTGGCTGTGGCTTAGGTTCTATCGATGGTGGCAGTGTAATTGGGGTTGCAGGCTCACTTGGTTGTTCTTCCTGCAAAGAAATCATGGTGATGGAATGCAAGTGATTTAGATAAAGTAAGGGTTAAAAGGGATGTTATAAAACAAGTTACAAAAGCACGCATTACATATAGAAGCTAAAAAAAATATGAAAGACTTTCGTAAGTACCTGAGAGGATGGTCAATGACAATCTCCAACAATGAATCTGGTGATGATGATGCAAAAAGGCAAATGAAAAATGCATACAAATGATGTTGAACAGTGAAGATGTTATATTCAAAGATGACACACATCATTTATATCATTTTTTCGTTAAAATCCTTCATTTTCGTTTCTCTTAAGCAAACATAATACTTAATTAAAATCTTTGGTAAGGAAGACTATAGACTTGAATATTAATGCAGTGAACTTTTGGGAATTGATGAAGAAAGTGAACACTGCATTGAAGCCTAATTGGGATGCACATATTAGAGCATAAATGGAAAGAGGAAGATATGAAAGTCCATAGGCATACATCAACTTCATCAATGCACACATTAAGCCCAAAACTATGTACCAGGAAAATACAATGGAAAGTTATGGTTTGGTTTTTTAGGAATCATAGTTGGACTCATTTTTTAATTTGGCATGTGTTAGAGAGTAAAATATGAGTGGAATTAGTATAGGGAATCTAGCTGAATGAACAGATGCTGCAACCCATTTGCTTTTACCACATTTTTCAATGTATAACCTCCCCATAGTAGTGGTGGTACATTGCCTTGCAAGGAAGGTTGTGTAAAAAGAAACATGAAACCTTTTCCAATACAAACGGTATGAAATTGTTTTACGAGATCGGAAAGCTTTCTCTGCAAGCCATCATTTTATTCAAATTGAACTACATTTCAAATTTAACCATGAATGCACATACACAAACTCCAGCAAAATAAGCTCAGATTTCCAATTCATGTAACACAATAAAATCAATGAGATATCTCAAATAAGAAGAACTTCATTCCTATAATCGCTTCTGAATAACATAGGGACATGCATGCAAAATACTGACAAAGAAGAAATGAAATGACCCTTATAAACTATACAAAATAGAATTTTTTTTGTTACCACCGACCCCAATTAACTTGGGTTAAAGGTGCTGTTGATGTTGATGTTGATGTATTTATCTCATTAGCTGTTATGTTTACCAATCTGTTAGGATTAGATAATTTAATAATTTAAATTAGAAAGCTTCCATCTTATCTAGCTGTAAGAGACAACTTAATAAATGTTGTTGCCTTGTACTCAAATTGTGTGTTTAAAATAAACAACTTATTCATTATCTATATGGTATCAGTCTAAGCCTATTGTTGAATTCAACACCACCACTCAGCTTCCAATCAAATGGCCTTGTCCTCCCTAACCTCCACCAATCCAAAGGATGTTGTGGAATTGATCAACACCACCACTCAGCTTCCAATGGCCTTATTCATTTCTATATGCAAATCATACTATGCAATGCAAATCACAAGTAATATGCTACATCCTCCTGTTAATCATCCTAATACTCTATAACAAAAATTCACACATAACTAATAACAATAAACTGCAACTTCCTTTGATTAAGTTAGTCAAGTTAACAGTCTTCAAAGCAATAGTTCAAACAATAAAGCAATAGTTCAAACAACAAATACCACTAACCATCCACACTGGAACCCTATCCTGCCTACCACTAACAATAAGTGCAAACTTTAAAGAGATACAATCTTCTCCGCAATGGAATTGGAAATAGAGAGAGACAGAGAGAGTACCTGAGCTAAGACAGTGAGAGTGAGAAGCCCCAGTTGCACGAGTGACAGTGAGATCGACTCAAATGTGAACGACACCAGAGTTAGAAGCAGTACCTGATGTTACAAACAAGTCATCCTCATATTTGAGTCTTTAAAGAAGAATCATAGGACATAAACCAGAGGAGGAATGCTAACCTTGTAGGAGTTGGCAAAAGTATTGAGCGAGAGAGTGGAAGCGTCGTGAGCCACACCACCTAGAACCAGAACCACCATGGAAGCACCATGAGCACCGAGACTAAAGGCTGAGAGAACGAACAGTAAAGGCTGAGAGAACGAGCACGAGAACGAACAGTGGAGGCTGAGAGAACGAGCAGTGAAGGCTGAGACTGAGAGTGAGAGATAGGCGGGAGAGGGGCAGCTTTTATAATAACAACAACATTGGTTTTCATTGAAAAACCGATGTTAACGTGGTCATGTTAACATCGGTTTTCTTAAAAAACTGGAAAACCAATGTTAACAGGAAGACATTAACATCAGTTTTCTTAAAAACCTGGAAAATCGATGTTAACAGGAAAACGTTGAAATCGGTTTTCTTAAAAACCGATGTTAACATGACCACGTTAACATCGGTTTTCCAGGTTTTTAAGAAAACTGATGTTAACTATGTCCTTTTATTTACAAGTTTGCCACTGCGTTTTCGTTAACATTGGTTTTCTCAAAAATCGATGTTAACTTAGCGATGTTAAAACCAATTTTTGTAGTAGTGTAGGTCCTACTGTTGCCCGTGTCAACACGAAAGAAAGTTGTTTCGATCACTCAGGCCAGGCACAGACACGATTGCATTAGACAGGCGTGGGTTGTATGTTGATGACAATCCTCCCCTCCTGGTTTCCCTTGGAAGAGTTTATGAGGGGTCGACAACCGTACAAAACATCCATTTGGCCAATTATCAGCTAAAGGTGGGTGTTGAGGAAGTTCGAGATGCTGATGCTCATGTCCCTATACCCACTAAAGAGGTTTAGTTAGTGGGGTAGGCCCTTAACACCTTCCTTGCTTGGCCTACACATCTTGTACAACCTATTTCAGAAAAAGTATTTTATTTTTGTTGTGTTTATTATCATTTAAAAAGTATTTGTTACAAAATTAGTGTTGACTTCATTGACTTATGTATATTAACTATGTAGAATAAACATGTACCTAAGGGACTGGCGAAACCTGTACATAAGCTGAAACCTAATGACAATCCCCTATACCAGATCACATTGTTGATCCCATAGCTTTTCCTTAAGCCTATGCGGGTGTCGTGGGATATTAATGTATTTAGGGTATATAATGAGGACGTCCCCTTGTACATAAAAAACAAAGATATTTTTGAAATAATACATGGTGGTCAATATCTCAACATCTTTGTTTTACAACTGTGGATTCTTTTAGTCACTTTACATTACAGTCCATTACATAGCTAATTGTTTTAAATTGATGCATAATTTACTTTGTTTTAAAAACAATAGTCATAGGAATAACTTAATTATGTAATCGGGTAATGTCTCTGTGTATGGATTCCTTGAGCCACAGTCCATACAAAGATATAGGCAATCACAATTTGAATTTGAAGATTATATTAAGAAATTGATGCAGAATTCACAGAAACGTGTCTACCTAGGAGCCTCTTTGAATGGGTAAGTAAAATTGTACAAATCAATTTAAATAATGTATGCACTATAATAACTTAATTTTCTCTAATGCAGTGCACATTGGCAATTGGTCGTTATATGTCCTAAAGACTATGTTGTCGACTAGCTCTGTTCCTTTCATAATAAGCTTGATGTCTACTTGAAAGAAATTATTAACAGGTCAGTTGTAATTTGTAAGACATTTACTTTATTATTTGTAAGACATCAATATGTTAATTGTACAATATGCATGCATGTTTCTCTTAACCAGTGCTTTGAAGGGATTCAACGATAGTCAAGGAACTAAATCCAAGGCTACTGCTAAATGGATTGCAGTTAAAGTAAATCATTTAAACAATGGTCACTACAAAAATAAAGCGTTATTCCGATGGAATACTTCCCACGGAAGGGATTCTGTCGAAAATTTGTGCAATACCCACGGAAGAGAGCGACAGAAGGTATTCCATGGGAAGTATTCCAAATTCTGAAGGAATTATACCCACAGACAGCTGCTCCCTCGGAAATTAAAAAGTAGACTGATAATTAAATGAGCCAACCCTAACCATGGAGTTGGTCACTTATATACCTTGTTCGAAAGGCTTCACAGTCATTGTTTTTCCACCGTTGCACAAGCTCCACCACCTCACGCTACAGTTGCACGAGATTCCTAACCCTCTGTTGCACATCGTGGTGCCATCAGGTCCGTCGCATCGTGCGGTTTAATGAAGCCATCGAATCCGCATGTCGTTCGGTGTTAGCCTTTGAGTTAGACAGAGAGACAGAGAGGTGTGAAGCACGGGAGGATCTAAAAACTTCAAGCAAATAAGACTTTGGAACATCAAGGTTAGTGAGCTACCTCTTCATCTAATGCCCTTTTTTGTTTTTTTTTCTCTGTCGAGATTGTTGCATATGAAAATTGCAGACCCAAATATTTTAAAACTTGATTTGTGACTTTCGATTCTTTTATTGGTCTGGGTTTTGTTTTTT
>QARZ01039400.1:0-14589 GCA_013407115.1 Glycine latifolia
GAAGGGCGGAGAAGAAAAGAAAGTGTTGAGATTGAAGAAAGCTTTGTACGGACTGAAACAGGCACTGAGAGCCTGGAATACCCGCATTGATGCATATTTCAAGGAGGACGGTTTTGAACAGTGTCCCTATGAGCATGCCATATATGTTAAGAAGAAAGGTGATGGTTTATTGCTTGTAGCTTTATATGTTGATGATTTGATTTTTATGGGGAATAGTGAGGAGATGGCACGAGAGTTCAAGCAGAAGATGTCAAGAGAATTTGAGATGACTGATCTCGGTTTGATGAGATATTTTCTCGGTTTGGAAGTTAGACAGGACAAAGATGGAATTTTTGTCTCTCAGGAGAATTATGCGAAGGGAATACTGAAGAGATTTAAGATGGCGGATTGTAACCCGGTTTCAACACCAATGGAACCCGGTACAAAACTTTCAAAGTATGATGGAGGAGAACGAGTTGATCCGAAAAATTATAGAAGTTTGGTCGGATGCTTGAGATACTTGACGTGTACGAGGCCGGATTTGTGTTTAAGTGTTGGAATTATAAGTCGGTTTATGGAAGAGCCGAGCTATTCTCATTGGAAGGCGGCAAAGAGGATTATGAGGTACATTCAAGGGACGATCACACAAGGACTTTTCTATTCGAAGTCAGAAAATTACAGATTGAAGGGATACTCGGACAGTGATTGGTGTGGAGATGTGGATGATAGGAAGAGCACGACTGGCTATGTATTTTTCATGGGAAACACAGCGTTTGCCTGGATGTCAAAGAAGGAACCAATTGTGACTTTATCAACATGTGAAGCCGAGTACGTTGCAGCATCCTGTGTGTGTGTGTCATGCAGTCTGGTTGAGGAACTTGTTGGAGAAGCTGAAGCAAGTTCAAGTCGGTACGACCGAGATCCGGGTAGATAACAAGTCGGCAATCGAGTTAGCAAAGAACCCGGTTAATCACGAGAGAAGCAATCATATTGATGTCAAGTTTCATTTCATCCGAGATCAAGTAAAAGAGAAGAAGGTGGAGTTGAGTTATGTGACGAGCCGAGAACAAGTCGGAGATATATTCACAAAGCCACTACCGACGT
The DNA here is from genome assembly GCA_013407115.1 of Glycine latifolia. Classification (NCBI taxonomy): domain Eukaryota; kingdom Viridiplantae; phylum Streptophyta; class Magnoliopsida; order Fabales; family Fabaceae; genus Glycine; species Glycine latifolia. The sequence continues at coordinate 1,084 of QARZ01039400.1, forward strand.
TGCTGCTAGAGAATTGCAAGATGATGGGAATGAAAGATGGAAGAAGTATTTAAAGTTTATGGGGGGATTTTGTTAGGATAAACGTTTAAATAAATATTGTTTTATGTAGTTTGAATTTTAAAAGGAGTAATATGGGTAGATAAGATATGAGGAAAGATAAGATATGAAAAGAGATATTATAAAAAGATATTAGGAAAGATATTGTTTAGTTTTGAATTTGAATTGTTTTAGGTTTAGGTTTTCGTTGCTTATAAATAGCACATTATGTAAAGAGGTCTGTGTGGCTTTGGCAAACTATTATCAATAATATTAGAGAGTTTCCGCCCCCCCAGTAAATTTGTGAGTGTTTGTGTTTGTGTGAGTGCACCGGTGTGTGCGAGAGAGAGAGAGTGGGCCTGAAATATCACAACGAGTGAATTTGTGATATCAAATTCTGCTATGCTACAAATAAGATCTTTCTCAAACTCATTGTCATCCTTGTGAAATTCGCGATAACCATACCGTGCTATGCACTGATAAAGCCTATATTCCTTTGGACCAACTCTACCAACTAAGAACCTTTCTTCAGGTCTCACATGTGGCACTGGGACAGATTTAATGCAAAGGAAGATCACAACCTGGTGAAAAGCTGGGAGATTGGTAACGAAGTGAGAGAAAATCGCTGGGATCCCAACCACAAGCTCAGTGTGTATGAGGCCAATTCCCTTAACCCGCACAATTCCTAGAGTGGGGCCTAAACCAAGGAGCCAGTTGATGGACACCTTATTTTGAACATCAAACTCATACTTCTTAAGTGTACCATAGTGCCACACATACATGACAATAAGAAATATGAGGGAGAGGGCAATGGGCACCCAAGCCCCTTCAAGGAACTTGATGAGGGATGCAGAGAAGTATAGTGCTTCAATGAAGCCAAAGAAGAATATGAAGCAAATGGATAGGAAAATACTCTTATGCCAACATAACACTATAACTAGAGACATTAGGCAAGTGGTCACCAGCATGACAGTTATGACAGCCAAGCCTGTTCATGGAAATAATACAAAAGTTGATTAGAAATATATTACAAAAGAATATGATCAGGATTTGTATACTTTTTATACACAAGTATTCTTAAGATACTTGGTCTTCCAAAAATCAGGATAACACCATATGATATTAATTTAGAAACTGTTACAAGATGAAAACAGGGTTGGGTCTTTGACAATGTTTTCAATGGATGACGTGCTTTAAAAATCAAGCCAAATAACATCATACATACTGCTTGAATCTTTCAAAAAAAGGACCGATGACAAGTAACTACTAATCTCCACTGAATTCAACTACCAAAACTCCAAAAGAGAAACAAAATTTGGTTTAAAGCAACAAAGATAACACAGTGACACATGATTCAGACATTTAGTACTTCTAAATTGCATGTGAATCACAGAGATATAGTACCTGAGGCATTTCCCATGCGTTTAGTATCTCTGAATCCAATAGTAATGGCCAGGCAAAGTAGCATCAAACACCAGTTGATCTCTGGAATATAAATCTGGCCGTGTACCTTTGATGATGTATGTATGATCTTGACTTTGGGGAAGCATCCCATGGAAGAACATTGTTTGATTATTGAGAAAGTACCTGTGATGATAGCTTGACTTCCAACCACAGCTTGAAGTATGGCTATTGCAAGAACAGGCCATCTAATTTTCTCTAAAACAAATTCAAAAAGAAAAGTAAGCAAAACAGCCAATTCTGAATCATTCTTTAAATACTTGACCCATGTGAGAAACACAAAGATCTTGCCAGGTACAGATACATAGAACCCAATTCTGTAATCACTTTCAATAATATGATGCTTGGACAGATACGCAGCTTGTCCCATATACGCCAGGATTAATGAAGGGTATACAAAAAAGGTAAAAGCAATCTGCAGGTAAGTAAGTGCCTTTATGTTAATACATTTGGTTATTTCCCTAAATCTTCTAATCAAGAAACCATCCCCCAAAACATCATAATCAATTTTTTTGGTCAATCAAAAGCTTAATGTTCAAGAACATTAGAAAAACAACATAGTTTCGTTACTAGTGCAAAAGGGAGAGGATTTCCATTCTCTATAAAATAGAGCATTCTGAAAAGTAGTAGAGTTTTGATGATAAGGCCAACCATAAGAAGTACTGAATAACAGTGCCAATTGAATGAAGTATAGTGAGTTTGAAAATATAGGGAGAAACATTCTTCGTAACTTCAAAATTATTGTTTACTTTATCTTTCGATACAGTTTCATTAGATGGGATTGTGTCAGTCAACAAATATTTCAGTCGCCAGCCACCTAAATCACTCAGTCATATCCTAGAGTACATTTTTTATTTGTGACACTTGTGTAATCTTCTACTTTTCCCATCTTGGATCATGTCGCATTAACTTTGGACCTTAAGACATGGCTCTGTTTGACCAAGAAAGTCAAAAGTAATACTTTGAGGGAACTTGATATGTACAAAGTATTTTAGAACAAAAAGAATGTCATGATTTCTTCCTGGTGCATCGAATGCATTGCTTTCAAATAAAAAATGAGAAAGTACATCTAACCTTGGCCATTTTCCATTTGTGCAAATCAAAAGTTTGGTTTCATTTTTAAAAAGATGCTATCAACTCCAAATAGTATAGATTCTAATCATGATAAAGTCGTTTACAATAATTAATTAGAAAATAAGTGACTGCATATTTATCAAATATATTTTTTTTTTAGACAAACATCATTTTCCATCAAATGTTCCCACATAATTTTGAAATCCAAATCTCCAAACAATATTCCCCTCAAAGGCCTTTAATTGTGCACCTTAATTGACAACTGTGAAAAGTGTCCTAGATCGGCAAACATTGCTTCAGACCCTGAAACATAAGATAACATCAGAGGAAGATAGTAGCAGTTGAATACAATTTGCTAATTCAAATACACTTACTCCCTACCTGTTATACACAGTAGAATCCCCCCTAAGGACATCCAACCTCCCCTTTGAGTCTTCTTAAGAAATTTGAACATCTAGTATGGAGAGAGAGCCTCATAAACATGCGGGTTCCAATGTAAGATATTATACACACCAATACAACTGATGCATAGCAGCCAGGTAACCACAACTGGAGCAAATAAAAACCCCACACGATGGGTTCCATAATGTTGAAGCGCAAACAAAAATATCAGTATTACACAAGCAACTGGGACTTCAACATCTGCACAACCAATTATATAATAAGAAATTATGTTATAAGTTTTAAAATAGATCGTCCTACCTTAACAACCAACAATATTAGAATCAACAAGATTGACTAAAACACGTACATTCTGATTAGAAAATAGAAATCTTTAGCAAGGATAGAGAGATATAGAGAGATATTTCAGTACTCCAAATTATTTAATGAAATACAAAAAGAGGAAGCCACATATCTGACAGTGGCTGATAACCAAAAACAAAATCAGGTTTATGCCAGAATAATAATACATGTCCCTAATATATGGGCCTCTTCCATTGCTAGGATAACTACTTATGGTTCAGTGACTCAGTCAGCTTCACAAGGAACTCACAAAACTATGCATATATTTAAGATCACTCAGTGGTTAATTGAATTCAGTGGTCATCATTAACCACTTTTAGATGATAATTGAAATGTTTGAATATAGCCATGACACTGTAGTATTATAAGAGTCAAATCTGATTAAAATTAAAGCCAACATGATATAGACAGTCAGCAATATTCTCATGTAAAAGGCTAAAAGCCAAATGAACAGTTAAATTTGTATTAGAATCCGAATTTTCACTAACTGTGAAGGGAGCAAAAATCAATTGAAATAGCCAATATATTCTGATTTCTGTGAGCTGAAAGTTCTTTTTTCTTTTAATTACTTTGTGCTGAAAAGTCAATACAAAAGTAAGTGGAACAGTAGAGTATAAACTAAAGTATGCTTTGAATGCAAAGGTTGAATAATGGCATGGAAACCAAATCTATTTACAACTGGTCACAAATCATCAAATGGAAATTTAGCAGCTCAAGGTGAGAGAGGTCATATTATTAAAGTAGACACATACTATTACCCTATAGCAAAAGTACAACTTGCAAACATTTTATGGGAATCACAAATGACCATAGAAGAACAAATGGAAGAAGCTGAAATAAAACCTAACTTTAATAGTGGAAGGGCCACAATTTTAGTGTTTCAGATGCTGCAGTGATTATAATTTAGATAGAATTAAGTTTCAATTATGTTGAAGAGTACCCTGTGTAATCATTACTTATTCATCACAGTGGAACAGTATACACTGATTATGACAAGTTTAATATACCTAATTTTGTCATCCAATCAGATAATCACTTTAATGTTCCAGACTGGTGCATAATAATTTATGTAGAAACCTTATCCATAGTATACCACAGTGCTCTTTACCTTCCTATGGTCATATCATAATCTAATGAAAGCTTAACTTATAAAGGAACACTATTTTCTTTTTCCTGTTAATGAAGTTATGTTTTGCATCTCTGCCACAACCATAAGCTTTGTATGTTCAATATTATCAAGTAGGCAGAAATTAAATATTTTAATATAAATTTTAGAATGACAGTGATTTGACTTTGATTAAAACAAGGAAGTTGGCCTTGATTACATATTTATCGGGACCCACAATAATGCATGCACTTGGAGGCATTTGGTTCTCCCTTTTTCTCCACTAACTTAATCGACTTGCTATACCTAGCATAAAAGGGAAGACATTTAAAAGTTCAAATAGGCTTTATGAAAAAAAATAAACAAATATATTGTGATACCTAACCACAATAATTTTATGATCAATATATATTCAGCATATATACCATTCAGGGGCAAAACTCCTTTTCACAAGTCAACAGCAATATCATATGTTGCAACCATTAGAACTATTCTAAATGTCTAGTTTCACAATTCTTGAGAAAATATTCCACAGAATAGGTCCAGATGCCAAGCGTTTTGCAATTTACTAATCAAAAATTGAATTCTGGCCAATCCAATTCAGTAGTATAATCGTATGTATGTCTCCAATTGTAATATAGATACAGTATCTGAAATTAAACTTCAACGATAATAAACCTTGTTGCTGCTTATTAAAATTAGGCTATATTTCTGCAATTGAATTCATGACCTGTTGCTTGGCTGGTAATATCTCTCGTGTTCATTAAAGCTTAATCGCAATCTAGACTTGAAATTTATATACAGCAAAAACATGAAAGAAATGAAAGCAAGAGAATAAGAAGACAAATTACTTGTATTCATATTGGAACTTACATCTATGCTGCTCTTTAGACATGGAAAGTTCCAAGCCAGACACAGCAGAGAAAACTGCAAAATGTCCAAAAACCAAATAATTCATTCATCAACAACCACAATCACTGCATTATTCAAAAACACTAACCACGATCACAGCATGTCATGACCAAGGTTTTAAAAATGGTCTACAACCGCAATTTTAGCCACAACAGCAAGGTTTCTGAGATCTCCACATTGCAGATTGCATTTGTCTGCAATTTCCAGCAATATCAAGGATTCGAAGAAACCACAACGACAATTAAAAACTTTGGTCATGACCAAACACAGATAATATTGCAAATCCCAATACCAGAAATAGCAGGTGTAAGCACACCATCCCCAATAACCATGCAAGTCCCTATCAAAGCCAGAACAAGCAGCAGCCTCTGCAGCTCCTTGTGTTTCTCCAACACAGATTTCAACCCCAACCCAACATTCATCTTATCAATTGGCACTGTTCCATCCTTGGTGTACTCAGTTAGTTCCTCATCTGCAAGCTGAACATTAGGCAACAATCCCACCTGGGCATGCCGGCATAGCAGAGAGTACAGACCAAAAGTCCCTCCCTCTCCATTGTCATCAGCTCTAAGCACAATGAAGACATACTTGAGGAGTGGAATCAGTGTGAGAGTCCAGAAAACAAAAGACAACACCCCATATATCTCTTCATTGGTCTCTGAGTGCTGAATGTCCTCAGCAAAGGTACTTTTGTAAACATAAAGGGGGGATGTGCTCAAATCTCCATATACAACACCCAAACTCTGATAAGCCAATGTTAACACTGTCTTCCATGATTCATCCTGCAAAGTATGATGAGTGTTATTCCAAAAACATTATTCATTTATTTATTTATTTCACATATAATACTCAGAAGGATACTCCCTCATGCCTTACCTTAATTGAGTTTTTGTTGATCACAGACTCCAGATCCATGAGGGAATGTCTCAGAGTCCGAACAACAAAGCAACCTTTTTTACTTTCAAATTTTGTTCAGGTGTTCAAAGGAAAATGAATACCACCCTCATGAATTAACACCCTCCTCAGTTCAAGCTAGCCCGGCCTATGGAAAATAAAAATAGTTTTTAGAAAGAAGAGGGTTTGGTATGACTACTAAGACATTTCTTTGTTTTTTGTTTTCTCTTTTGAAATATGTATATAAAAACTAAAAAGAAGAACAGATAAACATAAAACACCACCGCCAACTAATTTAGAGAATAGTGGTGTGACGAGGAAGCACGAACGATGAATTGTTGTCAGAGAGAGAGCTTGAGAATGAATTAGATTATTTGAATAATATAAGTGGGTGTCTTGGTCTGGTAGAGAGAGAAAGAAAGAGAGCACAAAGAAGGGGAGTTACTATTTTGTTCCGCAGTGAGAGCTGATTTTGGGTTTCCTTTTCGACATTTGGTTTTTAACTTGCGCTGTTGTATAGCAGTTTGTTTTGGAGGGAATATAATATTTTTGGAATATGATGTTCGAAATTTTGATATTATATATTATTCACATGGGTGTCTGTGACAGAAGGTGGCATCACATGAGTTACATTTGAAGCAGGGGTAAGAAGCAGATAGAGGGTTGCATTGCAGCATGCACTAATTGGAACTCCTCAGTGACCTGACAATAACGTTGACCACGTCTCAACTGAAAGGGACACTTCCATGTCTATCTATTTCTCTCCCTGTCCTAACTATGGAGACGTTTCAGTTTAACAGCTGTTAGCGCCTAGCTGTTACAAACTTCCAATTAGATGTGGATAAACCAGTTAAATAGAATCATTATTGCATGTGATAAAACTTTCTCTCATAAAATTTAACAACGATACATGTAAACAATTTCGCTTGTGTTTTTAGTAGAACAATTCCAAAACAAGTTAAGTAATTTATTGGTTTAGGTGTTGAAAGGAAAGAATATCAAGGACTCTTTTCTTTATCATATTTGATACATTAAATAAATATAAATAATATTTTACTTTATGTATGCTTAAGGATAAATATTTATTTTTATATAATTAAAATTTATAATAATCAATATTTTCAAAATATAAATAATGACTTTTTTTAGTTAGACTATAAATATCTTTACCAGAGACAATCATACTCATGTCAAATAAAATTATTATAAGAGATAAAAAAAAGTAAGTATTTAACGCAATTGTATTTGACACCTTAAAATCTATTATAAATACACATGTATTTTTCTTTTTTGTAATTTTTTTTTGTATTGTGTTCATTAATCCAATTGTGGAAACATTTTACTTCAATGAAACATGAGTAAATTTTTCTTTTTCCTTTTATTCCTTTATACATACAAGTCGTGACGAAAATATAAATCGTTTGGTAAAAATAAATATGTGAAAATAGTACGAACACACACAATAACTAAGATAGAGTGAATTAGTTTAAACTTGGCCTTTTAAAAAATCTTTAAAGAATTAGAGTAATAATATCGTATCACAATTAAACCAAGAATGCTTCAATCAATCAAACCACCCAGCTCAAGAAAACAATTACAAAAACTTTCACTTGTTGAGTAATAAAGATTTCACCAAGAATCATAGATTAAGAGAGCAAGAAGAGATTAAAGAAAGTTATCAACACAAGAACTTATACTGGTTCACCTCTCAACAAGAGAAACTACATCTAGTTTTTTCCAACCAAACTTGGATAGAGTTCCACTATTCACAAAATTCAGTTCTTACAAGCTTACAACAATCACCCTTAATTAACCCTAGATTAAGAACAAAAATCTAAAACCCTTTAGACTCCTAGTGACCAAGACCTAGAAACCCTTCTCTACTCTTCCCTCTAGAGAACCCTACTCTAGAAAAGCTTCAAGAAACTTTTGTAATAACAACAAACAAGTTTAAAACTAAAAACGAATTACACACAAAATCTAATGGAGAGAAACAACCTGATGATCCACAGTATATGAATGCAAATGATTATCAATCTTAATCTAGGTTGAAAGAAAACAAGTTTCAGACCAAACTCTCCAAGAGCTTCTTTAAAATCTTGTCCAAGAAGAAACCTTTCAATGAAACATGAATATTGGAATTTTTTTGGACAAGAGCTTTGTGACTCAGAGTATCTCTTCTCACTTCAGAAGGCTTTTGAAAACGATGAAAATTCGCTATGTAATGATCCGTGTTTTTCAAAAGACCCAACAACTTTTTATAGAAAACTATTGCAACTGAATGTAATCGATTAAATCGTTCGTGTAATCGATTATTTTCACTTGTGTTATCGATTAATTACACATTTAATCGATTAAAGTGTTCTTGAGCTTTCTTGAAAAGATACATGAACAAAATAATCAATTAATCCGTCATGTAATCGATTACTCCAGGGATTCTTGTTTAAAAAAAGAGCTCAGTAATCAATTACTGATAAATGATAATCGATTAACACAGTCAGGACTTGTTCTGTATTTGCACAGTGTAATCGATTACTTAATCCCTATAATCAATTATTTTGTTCTTCATGGCTCAAGTAATAGATTACCATATTGTGGTAATCGATTAAGGCAGTTCGAAATTGGTTTTCCCAAAACTTAAACCATGAGAACTTGGATTTTTATGCAATCATGAAAACTTAAGGCTTTTTCATAAGATATGTGCTTATAAAAACCATGAATGCAAGCCAATGAATGATGTTTATGCAATGCAATGGATCATAGGATGAAACTCTCACACATCCAAACATTACATATGTCTTCAATTGAATGGCATGTAAAAACTAAAACTCATCCAAGACAAAGAGCCTCAACATCTTGATCCTCTTCAAGCTCCCCCTATATCTAACAATATGTTCTAATTATAAATCATACACTTTTTGAATGAAGATAAATAGAAGTGCTAATTGTTGAAATATATATAAATGAAGGGTAATTTATTACAATAAGTAACGAGTTTAAAATCGAAGATACATCAGAGTGTGGATATGTCCCAAATTACAAATAATAAAAAGTTGATGATTGTAAATACCAACAAAATATCAAATTTTAAAACAAATAATAATATTAATAATAATAATAATAATAATAATAATAATAATAATAATAAAATTTACCCCAATGATACAAGTCAGCAATTATTTACATCCAAGATATAGATTATTGTTCATAGGTGAGAAATCAGTTTCCCCCAAACAAATTTCCTAACGCCTTTTCTTTTTCAAAACGAACTTACTACATTGGTTCCCTAGGAATCGATGTCATACTTCTTCCTTTTGACTGTAGCCTTTTGCTACCAGATGTGCTTCATAATAATGACTTCTTTAGTCGATGATCCTAATTTCTTCTTGAATATCCACTTGCACTCCACTACTTGTTTGCCTTCAGGTAGCCAACTAAATCCCAAGTCTAGTTCTTTTGAAGGAATTACATCTCTTCATTCATAGCCATCGTCCATTCTTCAGATTTAGAATAGGAAATTTCTTCCAGATAAGTGATTTGTTCAAATAAATCATTTTCTTTTTCTATCTATAGCGCATAAGACACTATATTAAAGATATATCTTTCAGGGGCTTTGATTTGCCTTTATGACTTTCTGGGTGTTGTGGTTTTGTGTTGCTTCAAATGGTTTTGACTCATCTAGTCAGTCCCTCAACTGGTGTTGAATTCAAATGTTAAGGGTGCATATGCTTCAAACTGCTTATGGTCACTAATGTTTCTGATTATGGAACTCACAAACTCCGCCTACTTATTGACAACCTTAGCCTTGTCCAAATCTTCAATAGTTTTAGAATGCAGCATAGAGAGTTCGTCAAAGATAACATCTCCACTAAGAATGACCTTTCTTTCAGATGGAGACAAGGCTTAAAATCCTTTGACTCCATCTTCATAGCCCATAAAGAATCCTTTCTTGGCTTTGGGCTCAAACTTACCTTCACTTACAAAATATAATGTTGAACTTCCAAACACCTTCAACATTAAGTATTCAGCTGGTTTGTTAGACCAAACCTCAATGGGGGATCTTGAAGTCTATGGCAATTGACAGTGAGTAATTCATGAGATAAACATGCTATGTTGACTGGCTTAGCCTATAAACTCCTATTCAATCCTGAATTGAATGACATGCATTGGACCCTCCAACTAGGTCCTATTCATTCTTTCAGCTACTCCGTTTTGATATAGAGTAGTGTGTAGTACACTATCTTTCTATGCCTTCATCTATACATATTTCATTGCATTCAGTAGAACAAATTTTCAAGACATTGTTAGTCATAAGAAAAATTATTGTCTTTCTTGCCTGATTCTTCATAAGAATTGTCCAATGCCAAAAGAATTTGAAAGCTTCAGAATTCTATTTCATCACGAATACCCATGTCATCCTGGAGTAATTGTCAATGATAGGAAGGAAAGACCTTACCCTTCCCAATGATGGAACTCTCGAAGGCCCCCAGTAGTCAGAATGGACGTAGTCCAACATGACCTTTGTTGTGTGCATAGCCTTTGGGAACTTCGTCTGATGTTGTTTCCCATAAATGCAATGCTCACAAAACTTAAGAGTTTCCACCTTGTAATTTCTAAGTAAGCCTCGCTTGCTCAGAATATCTAAACCTTTTTCACTCATGAGGCCCAAACGTAGATGACACAGAGAATTATCGGATGAGCCATTGATGCATGGCTTCCATATAGAGAAACAATATAGAAAAAGAATCTCACAGTGGACCCCTAAGGGATGTATAAATTTCTTTGCTTGGTTCCCTGCATTACCACAAACTTACTTTTCTCTCTGATCTGCATAACTCCATCTTCAACCCAATAAGAAAACCTTTTGAATCCATGGCACCTATAGATACAAGTTTTTTCTTAAACTCTGGTCTGTGGTGAACTTCAATTAAGGTTCTAACAGCACCATCATGCATTCTAATTTGTACAAAACCTATATTGACAAACTTACAAGGTGCCTCATTATCGATGAGTGTAACACCAAGAAATTTCGATAACTTAAAATATATGTATGATGTATTCCTTGTATTATTTGATTACTCTATTAATTAGGATTAGTTAAAATGTTATGTGAATTATCCATGTGCAATTGATTGGTGTAGATGTCAAGTTATGTGGAGTTTGTTTGAGTTGCATTGAAATTAAGTGATTTCAAGTTTGACCCGAAATCTATTTTAGTAAAATCATAATTCAGGATTGGTAACCATTTGATCGCCTTCAAATTTTAAAGGTAGGCTCCTAACCAACATATGAAACTTTTGACTGTTGGGATTGGCGAAATAACATCTTAAGAGTGAGAAATTAATTTTTCACAGAAGCAAAAATTTTAAATTTGGGTCAGCTCGCCTAGGCGAATTTTGTAAGGCATTTTGGCTTGCCTGGGCGAGTCAAGTCGGTTTTAAAGAGTACCAGTAGCGTAAATGCTGAAAAAATGGCCTTCTTCCTCTTCCAAACTGTTGGATATAGGGGGAGCATCTTGAAGCTTGAAGCTTTGGACTTGAAGGATTGTTTTGTGCTTTTCACATGCCTTGGAATGCCTTGGAAGAATGTAAATCAAATAAAGTGTTTAGAGAGGCTAATCTGTTGATACTTGCATTGCATGCATTTAATCATTTACATGCCTAAATGTTTTCACAAAGAATTAAAGCTATTTTTGATAAAAGAACCAAAGAAGCAATGTTTTTGGAAAAATGCAAATATCATTGGATTAATCGATTACACTCTGATTTAATCGATTATTTGCTTCGTTTTTAAATCTGGAAAAGCTTTGAAGAACAATTTAATCAATTACCATTGGTTGTAATCGATTACATAGTGTTAAAAGAAAATGATGCTTCACTGCTTTAATTGATTACCATTTATTGTAATCGATTACATAAGTTTCTGAGAAAAGCTTGTTGCATTGGTTTAATCGATTCCATTTCCTGTAATCGATTACACAAGGCTTTTCAGAAATACTGTGTTACTGGTTTAATCGATTACAGATCATATTAATCGATTATTTTGCTCGTTGTTCAAACCTAGATAACATATGAGCACTTTAATCGATTAAAATGGCAATTTAATCGATTACACAAGGTATTTTAATCGATTATTTGGCGCGTTTAATCAATTATAGTTAGTTACAAAGTTCTGTTATAAATAGATGTGAAGCTTGGCTTGTTTTCCAACTTGAGGAATTCAAATTTCTGTACACACACAAGCCTTTACTAAGATTGAAAGTGATTTTCTGAGTATACTAACCTCTTGTCCCACTCTTTAATCTTCATGGGTTTTGAATGATTTCTTGGGCAAGAGTCTTCAAAGAAGAATAGGAGAGCATGTTCTGAAACTCATTTGTTCATACAACACTGATTAGTAAACCACATGCATTCATATTCATTGGATCATCAGGTTGTTTCTCTCCATTCTTTTTGGGTGTAAATTGTTTTCTGCAATTTGCTTGTTAGTTGGTGCTGTTGTAAATTTGTAAATTGAGGCTTGTACTAGAGTAGTGTTCTCTAGGGAAGAACATAGTAGTGTTCTCTGGTTCTTGTGCACTAGGAGTCTAATAGTGTTTTAGATTTCTTGTCTTTATCTAGAGTTGATAAAGAGTGATTGTAATAAACCTTGTAAGAATTGAAATTTATAATAGTGGAACTCTAATCTAGTGTTGATTAGAAGAAACTGGATGTAGCTTCTATTGAGAAGTGAACCAGTATAAATCCTTGTGTTGATTTTCTGTTCTCAAATCTCTATTAATCATCTTGTTCATTTGATCTTGGTATTCTCATCATTACTCAACAAGTTCTGATTTGACCTATTGATTTCTTGAGCTGAGTGAATTGATTGAATAAAAGCTTTCTTGGTTTTAAAGTGATTAAGATCCTTACTCTGATTTTGTAAAGAAATTTTAAAAGACCAAGTTATTAACCAATTCACCCCCCTCTTGGTTATTGTGGGTATTCTTATTGTTTTCAATTGGTATCATAGCAGGTTCTTGAGTGTTATTCAAGATCACTATCTTTCTTTAAAAAGAAAATGAATACCACATGAATTACCTTCAAAGAGGGTGCCTCCCTCAATCGTCCTCCAATGTTTGAAGGAGAGCACTTCAGTTTTTGGAAAAATAGAATGAAAATCTTTATTCAATCAAATGACCCAGGTGATTGGAATGCAATAGAAAAAGGTCTTGTGATTCCTATAAAAACTGTTGGTAATGATATGATTCCCATTCTTTGGGAATCATATCATTACCAACA
>QARZ01039400.1:14689-28536 GCA_013407115.1 Glycine latifolia
AAATCTTTATTCAATCAAATGACCCAGGTGATTGGAATGCAATAGAAAAAGGTCTTGTGATTCCTATAAAAACTGTTGGTAATGATATGATTCCCAAAGAATGGGATGAAATGACAGATGCTGAAAAGAGAGTTGTTCAATATGATTTTAAAGCTAAGAATATGATTACTTCTGCACTTTCTTCTGATGAATTTTTTAGAACTGTTAGGTGCAAGAGTGCAAAAGAGATGTGGGAGATGTTAGAGATAACTCATGAAGGTACAAATGAAGTGAGAAGATCAAGGAAGCATGCCTTAATACATGAGTATGAAATGTTCAAGATGAATCCACAGAAAACATATCTCAGCTTCAAACAAGATTCACTCACATAGTAAATCATCTTCTTGGTCTTGGAAAAACATTTGATGTTGAAGAGTTGAATATCAAAATCTTAAAGTGCCTCACAAGACCATGGCAACCAAAGGTGACAGCAATCAAAGAATCGAAAGACCCATCCAAAATGTCCATGGCTGCACTATTTGGTAAGCTTCTTGAGTATGAACTTGAAATGTCACAACTAACCAATTCTGAAGATGCATAAAAAAGAAAGACAAAAGCATAGCCTTGAAAGTTGCATCCTCAAAGGTGGAAAAAGTGAAAGACTCAAGTGAAGAAGATGATGAAGACAACATGAACTTAATTGTCAAAAAGTTCAGCAAATTCTTGAGAAGAAACAAGAATAAGAGGTTCACAAAGAACAACAACAGCAACAACAAAAGGAATGACAACAAATTCACTTGCTTTGAATGTGGCAAACTTGGCCACATTAAATCTGAATGCTCTATTTTTCTGAAAAAGCAACAAGTTGAAAACAAGATGAAGAAAGAATGAAAGCCCAAGAAAGCCTATATTGCTTGGGAAGATAATGAATCATCAACTGAAGATGAAGAAGCAAATGTGTGTCTCACCTCTACAATTGATGAAGATGATGATTTATCAATTGCTGAAACTGAGGTAAGTTCTGAATTTGATCAAGCTATTGATGTTTTTCAAGAGATGCATGAAGAGGCCCAAAAGCTTGCAAAATCCAATAATAAGCTAAAAGGAGATCTTAGATGGCATGTCACAAAAATTATTGAATTACAAGCTGAAATTTGTAAACTGAAAGAAGAAAATGAAAAACATGTTTCAAGTTACAAATTGAATGGTTGTGTGTGTGCTTCTTCTTCATCTAATGTTGACAAATACAATGATTTGCAAAAAGAGTTTGATGAGTTCAAAAGAAGTCATGGTGAAAAACATATGATAGTACTTTCTGAAAATAATTACTTGGTTGATCTTTTGAGAAGGCTATACAAAGGAAAATTCAATTTGGCTGAAATGCTAAGTGTGCAAAAGTATGCTGGAGATACTTCTAGATTGGGTTACAAACATGGATCAAAATCTAATGAAAGAACCAAGTTTGTGCCTCCAAAACAGAAATACTCAAAAGCTGTTTCAAAACCAAGGTTTAATCACATGACTTATTTTGAAAAAGCATCAAGAACTATTACTTGTAATTATTGTATGAAGAAAGGTCACACATTTTATAAATGCTATGCTAAGAGATTCTATGTGCCTAATGGAGAATGCATTTGGGTGCCAAGGAAAACAGCTAACCCCTATGGACCCAATTTCAATTGGGTACCTTCCTTTGTAAATTGATTTGAATTTTGCAGGTATGTCTAAGAGCAAGATCATCATTATGGTATCTTGACAGTGGATGCTCTAGACATATGACCGGTGACATATTAATGCTTACAAATTTGACTCTTAAAGATGGAGGATTTGTCACCTATGGAGATAATAACAAAGGCAAAATAATTGGATAAGGAAGTATATGAGACAGCTTTGAGACCAAAATCAGAAATGTTCTCTATGTGGAAGGATTAAAGCATAAGTCAGCTTTGTGATAAAGGGTTCAAAGAATCATTTAATGACAATTGCTGCATGATATGTGATGGACAAACTGGTGAGGTGATACACATAGGTAAAAGAAAAGGTAATATCTACTTACTCTCCATAGATCATGCATACCTTCACAACACTTCTTGCTTAATTAGTAAAATTGATGAATATTGGTTATGGCATAGGAGGGCAAGTCACATTAACATGCATCATATGAACAAGCTAATTAAAAATGATCTAGTCATTGGATTACCCAAACTCAAGTTTGAAAAGAACAAATTATGTGATGCTTGTCAAAAAGGGAAACAAACAAAAAATTCTTTTCAAAGTAAAAATGTTGTTTCTACTTCAAGACCCCTTGAATTACTTCACATAGATTTGTTTGGTCCTTCTAAAACTATGAGTTTAGGAGGTAATTACTATGGGCTTGTCATTGTTGATGATTACTCTAGATTCACATGGACTTTGGTTTTGAAATCCAAGAGTGATGCTTTCAATGCCTTTAGAAAACTAGCCAAACTTACTCAAAATGAAAAAGGAAGCAAAATTATCTAAATAAGAAGTGATCATGGTGGAGAATTCCAAAATGAACATTTTGAAAAATTCTGTGAAGAAAATGGAATTAACCACAATTTTTCAGCTCCAAGAACACCTCAACAAAATGGTGTTGTGGAGAGGAAAAATAGACCCCTTGAAGAAGGTGCAAGAACTCTTCTTAATGAGACAAATTTGCCTAAACATTTTTGGGCTGATGCTGTAAGTATAGTTTGCTACACTTTGAATAGACTATTAATAAGGCCTATTTTGAAGAAAACTCCTTATGAACTATACAAAGGTAGAAAACCAAACATTTCTCATTTGAGAACCTTTGGCTGCAAGTGTTTTGTGTTAAATAATGGGAAAGAATCACTTGGAAAATTTGATGCTAAAGCTGATGAAGCCATTTTCCTTGGATATTCATTACAAAGTAAAGCATATAGAGTTTTCAATAAAAGAACTTTATGCATGGAAGAATCAGTTCATGTTATTTGTGATGAATCTAATCCCTCTAAAGAGGAAAAGAAGTGTGATATTGATGTAGGTCCCATGGAAGAATTTATTCAACTAAATGACTCAATGAATAAAGAAAAGGAAGAACCAATTGCTGAAACAGAACAATCAACATCTGCTCATGAGCCTAAAGATCGGAGAACAACAAGAAATCTCTCCCTCGACAACATAATTGGTGAAGTATCAAAAGGAGTATCTACTAGATCATCATTAAGAAATCTCTGTTGTAATATGGCTTTTGTTTCACAAATAGAACCTAAAAATATTGATCAAGCCTTAATTGATGAACATTGGATGCATGCCATGCATGATGAATTGAATCAATTCAAGAGAAGTGAAGTTTGGGAACTTGTCCCTAGACCTCCCTCTCTTAAACCTATTGACACAAAATGGGTTTTTAGAAACAAACTTGATGAGAGTGGAATCATAGTCAGAAACAAAGCTAGATTGGTTGCAAAAGGTTACAACCAAGAGGAAGGCATTGACTATGAGGAAACCTATGTACCAGTTGCAAGATTGGAAGCCATTAGGTTATTGCTTGCATATGCATGTTTGATGGATTTTAAACCTTTTCAAATGGATGTTAAAAGTGCTTTCTTAAATGGATATATTGAGGAGGAAATATATGTGGAGCAACCTCCTGGTTTTACTGATTTCAAGTTTCCAAATCATGTTTATAAACTTAAGAAAGCTCTTTATGGTTTAAAACAAGCTCCAAGATCTTGGTATGAAAGATTAAGCAAATTTCTGCTTGAGCAATCTTTTACAAGAGGACATGTTGATAAAACCTTGTTCATCAAAAGGCAAAGAAATGATATATTGTTGGTTCAAGTGTATGTTGATGATATAATTTTTGGTTCAACTAATCAGCTATTGTGCAAAGAATTTTCTATCTCTATGCAGAAAGAATTTGAAATGTCAATGATGGGAGAATTAACATTCTTTCTTGGACTTCAAGTGAAGCAAATGAAGAATGGAACATTTCTAAATCAGACCAAGTATTGCCTTGAAGTGATCAAAATGTTTGAAATGGAGAAAAGCAAAGATGCTGCAACTCCAATGGCAACATCAACTTATCTTGATTCAGATGAAAAAGGAAAGAAGGTTGATGAGTCAAAGTTTAGAGGAATGATTGGATCCTTGCTGTATTTGACAGCTAGTAGACCAGATATTATGTTGAGTGTGTGTTTATGTGCAAGATATCAAGCAAATCCCAAAGAATCACACCTCACTGCAGTCAAAAGAATACTCAAATATCTCAAATCAACACCCAGAGTTGGTCTTTGGTATCCTAAAGGTGTAGTTAGTTAGTTACTGTATTCTTTACAAAAAAATTTAGAAACTTCTTATGCAAGTTGTAGGATTTCTCTTCTCTCTTTTTTTCTCTCAATTGTGCTTCATTTTTCTTCTCCCTTTCATCTATGTTCTTCTCTTTTCTTGCACAAATTTCGTTGCTCTTCCACTCGTGATGATCATGGAAGGCTAAACAATCAATCAATCCAAGGATCCAGTCCAAGCAATGAAGAATTTGAGTTTTGATTTAGTATTTCAATATCTTTGTTAATGTTAATCTTCTTCTTCAATCCTATTTTCAATTTTTATCATTATGAATGTGCTTAGGATATGGATTTATTTCCTAATTTCAAAATTTAATCATAGATTTTTTGGATGATATTTCAATCCTATTTGTGATTTCAATTGATTTAGGAGTTAATTTGATTGAACCACTTCTAATGACATTGAATGAACATTGATAACAATTGTCAAATCTCTACAAAACTAATATAATTTTGTAGCACATGATTACCTAGGTCGACTCAAAGATACAATCCAATTTAGTTCCTGACTTAATCCACTTATAAATAGCAGGGGAATTTTATCAAACAGTGAAAAAAATTTGAAGAAACACAAATAAGAATTGAAGTAAAATGCAGAAACTAACATAATTGGTAAAAGATGTTGTAAAATAGATAGAAGAATATCAATCCAATTCACCAAGCCAAGCAATGACAATTATCATAGTTCTCAGATAATGATCATATTATGAAGGGTCATTCAATATTATTAGAAGCAGTTCAATCGAATTAATTCCTAAACCAATTGAAATCACAATTCGGATAGAAGCTGAAAACAGTATGAACAACACACAAGAACCAAGAGGGGGTGAATTGGTTGATCTTTAATAATTAAAAATTCTTTAAGCCATCAGAGTAATCAAGATCGTATTACAAACATTTCAAGAAAGCTCCAACCAATCAAACACCACTGCTCAAGAATGCAATCAACAAAACTTTTAATTGTTGAATAAGAAATGTTGCACCAAAGAATGAAAAATTATAACAACAAGAAAAGATTAGAAAGAAGTAGTCAATACAAGGATTTATACTGGTTCGCTTTTCACCCTTGAGAAGTTACATCCAATTCTTTCAACCACAAAGATTGGAGTTCCACTAATAACAAATTGTTCTTACCAGCTTTTTACACAATCACTCTTAATCACACCTAGATTCAGAACAAGACTTCTAACACACTTAGAATCTCTGTGATCAAGACATAGAGAAAACCTTTCTCTACTCTTACCCCTAGGAACACCTATCCTAGTAAAGCCTTAAGAAAACCTATGTTATTAATACACAAAAGAAACTTAAAAGAATTCACAGCAAATTGTAAAGAAAGAAACCACTTGATGATCCAATAATTGGTGTATGCAAATGATTTACCAGACTTGAATTAAAAGGTGGAAGAAGCTACTTCAGAACTTTCTTTTCAACACTTCTTTTGAAAGCTTGCCCAAGAAGAAACCCTCTTTTGAAATCTTTGAATATTGAGGATTTATGGGACTTAACAGAGTTTAGCACTTGGAATCTTTTCTTACTTCAAAAAGCTAATGAAAATACTTTGTAATTTTGTTATTCTTTTTCAAAACACCCAACAACTATTTATAGAAATTAGTTTATAACTGTCAGTAATCAATTAATTCACTAATGTAATCGATTGTTAACTCGTTTAATCAATTAAAATGTTCTTGAACTTTCTGGAAACGATTTATGAGCAATGTAATCGATTAAGTCGCAATGTAATCCATTATCACAACTAGTATTAGTTTCAAATGTCTGCCAAGTAATCGATTACAACAATGTCGTAATCGATTATCACAGGAAGACTTTTCTGTGACTTTGTGAAGTGTAATCAATTACCATACTTTTGCAATCAATTAAAGTGTTCTTGAAAGCTTAAGTAATAGATTACCATTAGCTGGTAATCAATTAAAGCAGAGAAAACTTGTTTTTCCAAAAACTTAATATCATTGAACACTTTGATTTTTATGCAATCATGAAAACTCTTTATTTTAGAAAAGCATTTTCATAAGACTTATGCTTTTATGAAAACATGAATGCAAAATCATGTATGAGCTTCATGCAATGGATCATACAAAGTTTTATCTCATACACAAATTACAACTACCAATCAAATTAATTTGGCATGTAAAAAAGCCTAAATACTTTGTAGCCTTTGAGACTCAGCTTCTTGATCCTCTTGAGCTCCCCCTGACTCTAATAGAAATATCATCCAAACAATCTATAATTAAAATTCAAAATTAGGGAATAAATCTATAAACTAATCCGTTTTCAATCCTTTACATATTCATAATCATGAAAATCGGAAAGAGGATTGAAGAAAAAGATGAACATTCACATAGAAATTAGAATACCAAACCAAAACTCAAATTCTCCTTGCTTTGACTAGATCCTTGGATTGATTGATTGTTTAGCCTTCCATGATCATCATCAGTGGAAGAGCCACAAAATTTGTGTAAGAAAATAGAAGAACAAAGATGAAAGGAAGAAGAAAAATAAAGAACAATGAAGAACAGTTGAGAGAAAAAAAAAATATTTTAATTCTAAAAACTTGCCAAGAAGCTAGAAATTCTCTTTTTGTCCTCCAACTACACTAATATATAGTTACTGAACAAAATGAAGGATGGGATCTTATTAGGCCCATCCAAACTAACTAATTAAACTAATTACACCAATCAAAATCCAAACTCACAACCAAAAACTTAAATGCAGAGGTTCTGACTTTCAAGCCTAATTTGACACTCAAATTTGCAGAATTAGCCCACGCATATCTTTGACAAAATTGTATCTCTTTTCCTTATCTTTCCAAGGACTACTCATATGCTTCATTTGGAGTTCTGTAGAATCCTCTAGGTCCTGCACAAGGAAGATAGGTCAAGTAAGCACAAAATCTGAAAAATAAGCAACAATTATCAATTAAGCTCAAAACTGAGTTAAAGTGAGAAAATAAGAATCCAAGAGAACTCAAATAAGCTAATAAGAATAGAAAAATACTAAATTAATTTTGCTCAATCAAACATTCATAATTTGATCGTTATCTGAAGAACTATCATAATTCGAATTGCTTGGTTTGGTGAATTGGATTGATGTTCTTGAATCTGTTTCACAACATCTTTTATCAATTCTATCATTTTTTACTTTTTTTGCAATCTCTGTTTGGTTTCTTTTTTCAATTTTTCACTTAGTGTTTGCAAAACATTTGTTGAAAGTCCCCCTATTGTTTATCAGTGAATTGAAGTCGAAACCAAATTGAATCCTTACTTTGAGTAGACCTAGGTTATTCCTGTACAACATAATTATCCTAGTTTTATTTGTTTTGTAATGATTCGATAGTTGTTATCAAGTACCTATAGTCTAACACCCTTCTAGTGGTCCGTTGAGGACCAAAATGACTACCGATATGTGTGCTATGAAAAAACTGAAGAATAGACTGAATCTCTTGGTCTGGCACACACCTGTGGATCACTTGGCACTACCAATCCTCCACAAATAAGGATCATCCCACACATAATATTTAACATCACTCTCAAGTTTATCTATTTAAGACCTAGATGCATGAGGTGGGACAATACATGCAACAATGAAATTCACAATATCTACAAACCAAGGTGTAACATGTAATGAATGCAAATACATCAAATGCTCATCAAAGAAATTAATCGTAATAAGAAAGTGATCAATATGTCCCTCAATCCTGCTTAAATGATCAACAACCAAATTCTCTGCACCACTCATGTCTTTAATCTCAATATCAAACTCCTGAAGTAGAAGCATCCACCTAATCAATCTAGGTTTAGCATCAGGCTTCTTCAACAAGTACCTTAAAGTTGCATGGTCAGTAAGGACATTGATATGGGAGCAAAGCAAATAAGACCTGAATTGATCTAAAGCAAAAACAATAACTAAAAGATTCTTCTCAGTGGTGGTTTACTTAACTTAGGTTGCATCTAAAGTGTGTGTTAGAGGCATCACGCATTAGCTCAAAAGGAAGCTCCCAATCTTGTGGCTGCATGATGGGAGAGGTGGTAAGCCTCTTCCTCAACTCCTCAAATGCCTCTTTGCAAGGATGATCAAGCACAAAGTCTTTATCCTTTTGGAGAAGCTTGGATAATGGTAGTGCAATCTTACTAAAATTTTGAATGAATCTCCTATATAAACATGGATGTCTAAGAAAAGAACGTACTTTCTGCACATAAGCAGGGTAAGGTAGAGAAGTAATAACATTAATCATGGTCTTATCAACCTCAATACCTCTACTAGAGACCAAATTCTCTAAGACTATACCTTCATGTACCATAAAATGACATTTCTTAAAGTTAATAACAACCTTTGTCTTAATGTATTGGTCAAGAACTCTAGAAAGGCTATACAAACATACATTAAAAGAGGAACCATAAACAATGAAATCATCTATATACACCTCCATGCAACTCTCTAATAAATTAGAAAAGATACTCATCATGCACCTCTGGAAGGTGCCAGAAGCCTTACATAAGCCACAGAGCATTCTGGTGTAGGAAAATGTGCCAAATGGATAGGTGAATGTGGTCTTGGGCTATTTGGTGCAATGTGAATATGCATGTAACCTAAAAAATCATCAATAAAGCAATAATGTGGTTTACCTGACGACCTCTCTAGAACATGGTAAATGAATGGGAAAGGGAAGTGGTCCATGAGAGTTTCCTGGTTAAATCTCTTTAGTGAATGCAAACTCACCAACTGTAGGCCACTCTAGTCAGAATCAACTTATTGTCTTGGTTCTTCACAACAGTATGCAAGATTTCTTAGGGACTACTTGGATAGGTGAAACCCAAGAACTATCTGAAATGGGATAAATGATCCCTACAACTAGTAACTTCATCACCTCCTTCTTCACCACATCAAAAATGATGGGATTCAGCCTCCTTTGTGGCTACCTTAAAGGCCTAGAATCATCCTCCAAGAGTATCTAATGCATGCATAGGAAAGACTGGGAGCTTGTTATAATATTCTAAATAGGCATATTTAAGGTGCTCAGGTAGTGGTTTTAGCTCCAAGGAAGGTGGCTGAATGGTAGAAGGCAAGGGAAGGTTGGTGGTTTGTGGATGGGAAATAAGATATTTAGCACCTGTACCTGCAACACAATCAAAGTGAATTGCAGAGGAAATATGTACACAAATACTACATAGAAAAGTAGAGTCATCACAAGCACAGATGAAAGAACCAAGATCAAAATCAGAAAAATTAGAAAGTAAATTTGTACAAGTATCTATGATATCTACTGCAATATCAATGATATCTATAAGGAAAACATAATGTTCTTCTGTAGGATGTCTCATGGCCTAAAAAATGTTTAAATTGACAATATTATAACCAAACTCCATTGAAAGAGTTTCTGCATGTACACCAATGTGGACCTAAGGTTGAAAGACTCATTCTCCACATCCAGGATGTAAATATCTACTAGAAAATCAGATCATTAAGCACTAGCACATCTTAAATAACTCCAAGTTGAAGCGCAACACTCTTGTTGGCTAGTTGAATGACAACACTAGTAAGTTTCAAATCACCAAGATGTAATGATCTGTAAATTGATGTGGGCATAACATTAATTGAGGCTCCAAGGTCAAGCATAGCATCTGTAAAAGTGCAATTTAGAATGGTGCAAAGGACAGTGAAAGTTCCAAGATCTTTACACTTCCGTGACAAGGTAGATGGTAGTAACTATTTTGCTCTGTATAAGTGTAGAAACATTTTTCCCATCTTCACTTGCTCATTTCCCTTCAGCTTCCCTTATGGGTTCACAAATCCTTAAAAAAATTTACATATTTGGGAATTTATTTGATGTCATCCAAGAAGGGAATGTTGACTTCCACTCTCCTGAAAGTCTCAAGAAGATCAGAATCAAGCTCCACTTTATTTGTAGGAATGGATCTAGAAGGAAAAGGTAGAGGAACCTATTTTGGTGCAGAATTTGTTTTGGCACCAACAACTATTGAATTTGGAAGCTCCTTGCCATTCCTTAAGGTAATAGTACTCACACTCGCCTTTGGGTGATCATTAGTGAGGGAATGTTGCCAGAACCTTGTTGCGGCATTTAGTTGACAGTTGTAACTAACTATCCAATCTGACTATACAGGTATTAGATGGTGTCACTCACATTATGTTGAAATTGAATGGTTCTAGTTGCCATTTTCTTCATGAGCTCCTCCAAAGAAGGTCTAGAATTGTTATGCACAGGTTATGCAGGTGTAGGTTTCTGGAACTGTTGTTGTTGTCTGAATGGGGGAGCTTGGTATTTGCTGGTGGAGGATTGGTATTGTTGTTATCTGAATAGTTGTTGTTGTTGTTGTGTTTGTTGCTATTGTGGATCAGAACCATACCTCAGGTTTTGATGATCTCTCCAATCAGGATTATAAGTGTTGGAGTAAGGATTGATGTTGTTGAGGTAAGAATGGTTGTCCATATTACATGGCTGAAACATCAGCAGCATGTTTTGTTTCTTGGAAAGTTGGACATGCATCAATTTTGATAACGATTACTGAATTATTTCAAAACAACTTAGGATGAACTCTGCAGTACAAGAATAACCTAGGTCGACTCAAAGATAAAATCCAATTTAGTTCTAACTTCAATCCACTTATAAACAACAGAGAATTTCAACAAACAGTTTGCAAACAAGTGAGAAAAATGCAAAAACAAAAATGCAGAATTTGATAGAATTATGAAACAGATTTAAGAGCATCAATCCAATCCACAAAATCTAAGTAATTTGACTTATCATAGTTTGCTACATTTGATGATCACATTATGAAAGTTCAGTCAATCTCATTAAAGGTAATTCAATCGAACTAATCCCTAAATTCATTGAGATCACAAATCAGATTGAAATATTTTCCAATTAATCTTTAATTAGATTCAAATTAGGAAATTAATCAATAACCTAATTCATTTTCAATCCTAAACACATTTAGAATCAATCATGAATACAAAAATAGAATTGGAGAAGAGGATGAACATTCACAACAGAGTTTGAAATACTTAACCAAAACTTATATTCCTCATTGCTTGAACTGGATCCTTGGATTCATTTTTTGTTTGGTCTTCCATCATCATCACCAATGGAAGAACAATGAAAATTGAGCAAGAAAAGAGAACAACAAAGTTTAAGAGATGAAGAACAGTTGAGAGAAAAAGAGAAAGAAGAGTGGTATCTAAAACTTGCACTAAAAGTTTCTAAAAATTAGTTTTGTACAAAATGATTATAACTAACTAACTAACTTCCAAAATACACTTAGCAGACTAATATATACTCTCACTAATCAGAAGTAATGGATGTGCTATGATTAGGCCCAACTAATCTCTCTAATTAAGCTAATTACACAATGCAAAGGCCCATAATTTGTAGCCAAAAATCCAAGTTCAGAGGCTCTGACTTCCAAGCCTAAAATGACCCAAAAAATGTAGAATTGGCCCAAGCTCATTTCTTGAAAAATTGCATCTCTTTTTATTATCTTTCTATGGATTACTCATGCTCCATTTGGAGTTATGTAGCGTCCTATAGCTCCTACACAAGGCAAATAGGTCAAGTAAGCAAAAAATTCAAAAATAAGCAACAATTATCTATTGAACCCAATGACTAAGAAGAATAGGAAAATACTAAACTAAAAATGCTCAATGACTTCATCAGAACATAGTTTAACTTATCAAGATGTTCTTTTAGTGGTGTACCTTCCCTTGTTCGGAGACCAAACAAATGTTGTTTCAGAAGCAACTTGTTGTAGATGGAATTCATCAGGAAGAATTTCTCCAATTTAAGCCAAAGCCTACCAATAATCAGTTCTTAAGAAACTTCATAAAAAACCTCATAAAATAATGATAATAGAATTAGGGAATGCACCTTTTCCTCTTGTAACTTAAGCACTAACTTATCAATCTTCTACGGTTGACTGAAGAGAGGAGGATCCTAGATGCCATATTCTTTCAATAGGGTTTGCATCATGATGCACCAAAGGTTGAAGCTATTCTTCATTGTGAATTTCTCAATCTTGATTATGTTGACCATATTCTTGATAAAATATTGAAGACGCGACAAAAATAAATGACAAACATAATGGTTGATCATTGATGACTTGATCTACCATGAAACAAACGTGGAATTAATCTTGAATCCACAATTTGTTGGGAAAGATTCAATAAATTCAATTCAAATAGGGAAGCTCAGATGATAGAAGGAGAAGAGAGATATCACACAAAATTGTTAAGTTTATTGTGAATAACAAAATTTAGAATGAAGGAGTTCAAAGCACTCTCAATCTCCCTGAAGCTAGAATACAAAGCTCCTAATAAAGGAGACAACTAACTATCTAATTGAAAATAGTTACAACAGAAAAATAGAAATCAGTTACAGTTACGACACAACCTATGTTAATGAACTAGCAGAGTAGACGTTTCCTTCTACATGACTGGACGCTCTACCAGATTATAGAAGATTGGATGATCAAAACAAAAGACAAGAATATTTGACCAGACAACTAATGTTGTCGTCCACCCTATCTCTATTGTCCATGATCCAACAACCAACATCATTTAAACTATACTTACGAAGTTCAACTAGATGTGTCAACAATAAAAAACATTTTCCCCTTCCATTCTCTCATTTCTCCCTTTTCACAATAACACATGACTCAATTTCTAACTTAGTAACACCTTGGTGTCGTAACCCAACACCTGGCATCTAACTACTTTTAGAATCATTGACTATCTCCACAATTAATCATGAGACCTTTTAGCGTATTTTGTCCTCACTCATAATCTCTTTGAGAAACTTCCCAAAAGGCCACCCATCCCATAATTGCTCCAAGTCAAGCATGCTTAACCGTGGAGTTTCTTAAGTGATAGACTACCAAAAAGTAACTGCATATTGATTGCATAGGTAACTATCTGCTACTATTCTAGTACTCATATCTCTTTCCACCCATTAAGTTAGAACCTATCCATCAAGAACTATTATACTTCCACACTATGTTTTCATTTCGTACCTTGATATATGTTTTAATACCCCATTCATTCTCCTACACTCCAAAAGATCGCTAATTCATTTCCCGGACATGCTCACAACTCAAAGTAAGTCTTAGTGGATGATGTGAATCCCCTGCCTTGATTCAATTTCGGACCAATTCTAGGTTGGAATTCGCTCACAAATTGAACCAGCATCATATTGTTAACTTTTGGATGTTTCTCAACTTGTAGAACTCGGATTGGCGCGATTCCAAAACGAGGTGAAAGAGGACATTCTGAAATGCCATTTAGACACAAGAAACACCGAAAAAGGATAAGTAAAACGAGACTTATGTAAATAAGAAATTCAGGCTGAATTACAGAATTTAGAAATGCGGAAATTTAAACAAGGAAACAAAAAGTGTGCAAGGGAAGTAGCAAGTAGGCGCCACAAACAATTGATGTTTGATAAGCCTTGATGATCGCCACAAGAATTGAGCAATTCTTGATAAGATCAAAATGGTTCAAGGAAGA
>QARZ01039405.1:0-12775 GCA_013407115.1 Glycine latifolia
CATCACATGAGTGGGCATGAAACAAATATCAAAACACCACTTGTCTTATGATTCTTCTGACACTTGAATCTAACAGAATTCCCTCTTGTCACCCTATGTTTACACACAATATAGGGTTTCATTACAGCTCTAGAGCGTTTGATTTGAGGTCCTCCAAAATCTGAATGTGAATATAAAAATTTCATCATATAGAAATATTGTAATGAATCTGTAAGTTTATTTTATTATTATTATTATGGTTGTTTTCTTTACCTTAAATTGTCATATCATCCCCTAGCTTTTTTAACCTTTTTTACAAAAGAGAACACTTATTCTAGGCATGAGAAATAGTCGTAGATAATTGAACATCCAACAATTGTGTGAATTAGCATAATTGGAAGGAGAATAATAATTTAACCTTTATAAATGTGTTTTGAGTTTATGTTATTTCTATTTTTTGTAGTTATAAAAATTATGAAACCTGTGATAAGTTAGTATGAGTTAAATAATTGAGAAATATATTTGTTATAAATTGAAGCTTGATTGAAAATATACTATTGAGAGAGATAATCTAAAAGACATTCATTTTATATTTAAAACATGAAAATATATTAAGTACAAAAATTGTCTTGTTTTATTTTAAAATTAATTCAAATACTCTAAAAATTGATTGACTAAAGTTTATTAAAAATGTATAAAACAAGTTGACATATAATATATGGTAGCATTTCATACAATATTATTTGTTGCAAGCTCAATAAGAAGTGATTACATATCTTGCAGTTAGAAGGAAGTAAGCACTTGTTTACAATCATTTAAGTCAGTAGGAATTAGAGTGAAGGGATAGAGATCTTGAGATGCCAAGTTTTTTGGATTTTTTTTATAATATCCTTAACATTATCTTTAGTCACATTAATGTAGGTAACTATCTTATTGGTTTCTTATTGGACCATGCTTTAGTCCAATATAACTTTAAGACACTCTTAGAAAATAGGTCATTAGCATTGGTTCTAGAGGATCCTCAATATCGATTTTGAATCGATGTTGAAAAGATCATCGTTAAAAGTAGGTTATTTTTAACATCAGTTATAAAAATCAATGTTGAAATCCACTATACAACACCGGTTCTCCCCAAAACTGATGTGGTATAATAGAAAACAGCCCAAAAAAAATGTAAAAACAACATTAGTTCTATCAAAACCATGTAATGCATCATACAACATCGGTTCTGACAAAACCGATGTTGTATAGTACTTACAACATCAGTTTTGGTAAACCGATGTTGTATGGTGCATTACAACATTAGTTTTGGTAGAATCGATGTTGTATTGCTACTATACCACATCAGTTTGGGTCAAAACCGAAGTTCACATAATCGATGCTGTTTTTGTAAAAAAAAAATTTTGTCTATTTGTCAAATGAACCAAAACATGTAAATTAAAATAGAACCAATCCAGGCCAGAACAATTACAAGCAATATATATTATATTCAAATTATTATTGAATAAATATTATTAAATAAAGAAATACTTAAAGTACATGAAACAATAATCTCAATACATAAATATCATATATAACCTAAGCTAAAAATAACTCTAACAATTCTAAAATTCCTTAAACACTTAGTGCTTCCTTTCTAACTCTTAGTAAACATTTTGCCCACTAAATGTGAATTGTTTTTCTTATCTCTGGTTCTAATGGCCTTGGATCAGTAAAATTCTGCATTATATAATAAAACATAACTTAACTAGTGTAAACAATAACAACTATAACAAATGAAATAAGGTATGAAGTAAATAATTATCATTTTTCAATTATCCTTGAAACCTCCTCGGACTATGGTTCATATCTAATGCATGACATTATAGCCACACTTAGTGTTTCCTCTTTGCTTATTACACAAACATCAATAACAAATTCAAAATTATCCCAATATTATTGTAAAAAGTAATATAAAATGTCAATTTGAAGAGATCAAACATTATTTAAATTACTTACTTTAACTGGAATACGTATAGTAGTAAATAATAACAATTAAAAAAAACACTTATTTCATGATAGGAGTATTGCATACCAAATGTTTGTAATCTTAAAGAAAACAAATCAATAAATAACGTAACTCCATGTTAAACAAATCTTTGTGCTCCAAAGTCCATGCAAACCATATTAAATAAAATATGGTCAAAAACCATATTAGATAAATGAATAAAACACGTGTCCTAATGTTACATTGTTTCAGAGCATCCATAACCCTAAAATTAATCATAATATAAAGTGGAGACCTAAACCTCTCATGTAGCATCATTATCATAACCTTACGGAGACTCACCTACAAGGGTGACATTCAGCCCAAGCACAAACAAGACAAACAAATAGGGAGTGAATGATTGAGCATTTTTAGTTTAATATTTTATATTCTTCTTAGCTTATTTGACTTTTCTTAGACTTTTATTTTCTAACTTTAACTCAGTTTTTGTCTTAGGAAATAATTGGGCTTAATTGATAATTGTTGCTTATTTTCAGATTTTGTGTTTACTTGACCTATCTTCCTTGTGCAAGACCTAGAGGATTCTATAGAACTCCAAATGGAGCATATGAGTATTTCCTGGAAAGATACAAAAAAGATCTACAATTTTTTTAGAGATAAGTCGAGACCCATTCTATCATTTTGAGGGTCAATTTAGGCTTGGAAGTCAGAACCTCTGCACTTGAGCTTTGGGCTGCAAGTTGGACTTTGATTGGTGTAATTAGCATAATTAGTTAGATTACATGGGCCTAATCAGGGCCCATCCTTTCCTATTGACCCAGTCACTAGTTAGTTAGTTAATTAATTTGGTACAAACAGAATTGTTAGCTTCTTGTGCAAGTTTTTAGAATTAAATTTTTTTCTCTCAATTGTTCTTCATTGTTCTCCAATTTTTTTTCCTTCATTTTACTTTTGATGATATTAAATGAACCTTCATAATATGATCATTATATGAGAACTATGATAATTCGCATTGCTTGGTTTGGTGAATTGGATTAAGATTCTTGAATCTGTTTTACAACATCTGTTATCAATTCTGTCAGTTTCTACATTTTTTTTCAATTTTAGTTTGTGTCTCTACACTTATTGTTCATTGTCTGCAAATTGTTCGATAAAAGTCCCCTTGTTGTTTATCAATGAATTGAAGTTGGAACCAAATTAATCGTATCTCTGAGTCAACTTAGGTTAATCCTGCACTTCAAAATTAGTGTAGTTTTATTTGTTTTGTAGTGATTCAACATTGGTTATTAGTGAGATACATCTCATAATAAATTTAAAACAATAAAGAAGTCAAAGATATAAGATACATTTATAAACAATTGCATTCCATAACACAAGCATGCCTCATCCAAATCAAACATTCCATACACAAATTCATACACAAAATGCGATGCAGATTAGACTCGTAGCATGTGGTACCATTTTGGAAAACACTATGAATGTAGCCTAGGAGTCCATGTAGTCAATGAATATCAACACAATGGGCAACCCGATACTATCACTCTTATAATGACCAAGCTTAAAAAATTTAAATTTACAATATTCTGTCACAAAAAGCGTTAGCGACGGAATTAGTGACGGAATTAGCGATGGCCAGTTACTGGCGCCGTTAGCGTGAGATTGGCGTCGTTAGCGTGAGAATGCACCAGAAGGCCATTTTTCTCTGGAATCTAGCGCGATCAGCATGAGAGTGGCGCCATTAGCGCTAGAAGTGCTCCAGGAAGCCATTTTCCACTGGAATTGGCGCGATCAACACGGGGATGCGGGCAAGACCACTATAAAAGGACAATTCTCACGAAATTAGGGCCCAAAGCTTCACCTTCTTCCTCCTTGTACGTTTCTGCCATTGATAAGCTTTGAAAGCTTCATACCCACTCATTCTTTGACCAAAACCTTTAGCACCCAACATGAAAATTGAAGGAAATCATCCAATGAGTTAGATTCCAACCTCCATTTTCCTTGAAAACCATCAAACGGAGAGATAGTTTTCTCTAGGGAACTTCACAAAGTTTGGTTTTGGAGGAGAAAGAAGGCATTTCAAGGACACCTAAGCTTGGAGAAGTTGTCCTCTATCCTTCCTTGACGTTTTAGAGGTAAGAAACGCAAGTTTTACCGATTAATTAAGGATTTGTTCTTGAGATGAATAGTGACCCATTTGTGTTAGAGCTGATATTAGGCTTGGGTCCTTTGGAAAAGTATGCTTAGGAGGTTGTTGTGATGAAGGTTTAGCCTTGAAATGTGATTTTTATGGACTTTGGAATTTGTCTCTAAAGAATGTATGTGTAGGAAGAATGTTGGTTAATTGATGATATTATGATGTGCATGAGCCTTGGTGCTTTTACAAAATGCGTTTAGGAGGCTATATAAACGGTGAAAATGTGTTGAAGTAATCATTTTAGCCATATTGATAATCTTTGAGATTTGACATGGTGAGAGTTTTGAACTCTTTGAATTGGCTTATGCAGAGTCTTAGGGAGACTCTAGTGCCTTGGTTAGGCCGAGATAGATCCTTCTGGGGGTCTGTAAGTCACCAATTAGGTGACTAGTCCTTATAACTTGAAAATAGTGTAATAATGGGTTATAATGAAAGAGAATAGCATTTCTTTTCATTCTAACGTTTGAGAACCATTGTTGATTACTTGTATGCCTTTGTATAGGGCGTGACACCGAGGGTGTTAGTGGCGAAGACCATAGTTCAGGGATTGAACAATAGAGCATTGGTTTGCTAGATAAGTTCTTTGTTCTTGGGAGTGTTTCCCATTGCCTGAGTTCCACCATACTCTGAGGGAGTGATGGTTGCATACATGATTCATATGTATTGAATTGGATGTTACAGCTTTCCTCTTGATAATATGTATGCTTATTTCTGTGCTTGTGTATGGTTTCCTTTCGGATAGATCTTCTGGCCAATTAGATAGATATGGACCTCCCTAGGAGTAGAGCGCAACTCCTAGTCGATTTGCTCACATAAAGGGTGTATGATTCCTTTAGACCAGAGATAGGTGGTCCCGTTGCGGTTGAAGCCTGTTCTCGGAGGTGCCATATACTTGCATCTATGTGTAAAGGGGTAGCTCCTGATGGGATGGCACAGGTGTGAATTCCGGTCTCACACTGGGGACTGAGAGTCCCGATGCTGATGATGATGCATCTTTGGCGAGTGTAGTACCGCAGATACACATTAGAGCTAGAGAATGTCTATGTGTTGTTGTGAGGGCCAAGAGGCCTGGTGTTGTGATGCCTTTGATGTTATGTATCATGGAAGTGAGCCAGGGGGAGGAGAAGCCTCCAAGAACCCTGAGCTTACTGAGATTGTATCTCATCCTGTGTGTGGAGATTATATTTTGCAGTTGAAGCATATGACAGAGATGATGGGTCCCAGGGCGGGAGGCCCCAGTAGGGACAGACATAATACAACTGCTTGGGCAGTATTTTGAGAGCATTGTGGCTCACTATTTATGTTTATGATATATTTTGTACCTCTGTAAGGGAAGATGTGCGTGTACATGTATTTTGAATCCTATATGGATTGTGATGTACAGACGCTGTATATTTTGTACCCTCTTGTGAGGATGTGATCTGTGAGATCATGGCACAGGGTGCCTATTCTTTTGTATAGCCACAGTGAATGTTTTGATGTATATATAGATACATGTGGCTTATGATTCTTCTGTTATATCTGTATGGATATTATTGTTTTATCTACCGTCCTTTATGTTATCTGGATTGTGGGGGCTTGTTGTGGTGTCTCGACATTCGTATATGTAATTATGGATATTTACCATACATGATGAGTCAAGAAATATGGTTTCGGAAATGCTTTCATTGGTTTTCATTGATTTTAGATTAATTACTGCGCTAATCTGATTAAGTAATGGTTAATACACCAGATGCATACGGGGTGTTACAACTCTCACCGAGATGACACCATCAGTGACGCATTAGGGTGTTCTGGCCTTGCAAGGATACTCCAACACATGTGATCAACATGAACATAAAGGAGATTCCAAACCATTGCAGCCCCAAGGTCAGAGTCATACGTTAACTCATTCATGACCTTCCCGATTAGGTTTATAAATGTCCTTCTCTTAAAAACACATGCACAACATGATGCATGGTTCATTGACAATATGCACATGGTTTATTTTTGAATTCCCTTGGAGATTCCTATCCTACATGGATAGGTTTTCGTAACATATAAACATACCATAGAATATTACTTTCACATATACTTGTGGACATCATGCGTTCAGTCACAATATCAATCATGGGCACATTCACTCATTTACACAACAATATCATCACATCACTTCATTCATCTAATCATAAGTATAAAATCATGCATTGTACTACCACTCATTATGATATCAATATTACACACTCATTTTTCCTTATACATTACTATGATCTTTGTAGAGTATAATAACATCATGCATCGTACTACCACTCATTATGATATCAATATTACACACTTATTTTTCCTCCTACATTACTATGATCTTCGTAGAGTATATTAGTCATGTCTAGAGTTGTACTAATCCTATTAAGTCGGTTCTTATCTCGTTAAAAAGATAAGAAAGTTATCTATAACTTCTATGTTGACCCGAAAATCCCTTTCAATCGTTTAAAAAAACCTAAAATTAGGAAATATACAATCTGACCACATAATTCTGACAGCTTAACCTTTACTCACTAAAATTGCAATATCTCGATTTATATAAATCCTTTATGAGTGAAATCAAATCCCCTAACTAGTTAACATCTAGGGCTAAAACTCTTATGAAAAAAGAAGTATAATTCTATCATTTAAGTACACATTTTGGTGTTCTAATTTAACATTTTCTATCAAAAAATCAGCATGTGCATCCTACATCAATTATCAAATTCAATTTGAGAACATCAAAATGACGGAACATCAAAACATACAACAACAAAATTCACCCAAATCATAACAAAACAAAGTCCATCAGGTTATTCACAACCCATTCAAGAATATAAACTTGCTATAATCAAAAACCTAATATCATACAACCTACCCATGACTCATTACCACTCATACCACAAAAGAAAAAAAAGAGAACCCACTCCCCCAAACCTCAAATGAAGCAATTCCTCAACAAGGAAAAGGAAGATGATCTCATGACCACTCCCAAGAACACATTTCCCATTGTCTTTGTCCACCACAATCTTTGCGATGACTCTTACTATAACAAAAAATTGGTTGTGATTTAAAACACAATCTCAAGCCTTCTAAATTCCTCAAGTTTCAATACTCAAAGGGAAATATAAAAATATTGACTGAGGATCTCCGTGCCTAATGCTAAGCCCACTTAATTCTTTGGTGCCTGTAAGGCTTGTCGGTCTCCTTTATATATAGGGAAAGAAAAGGGTTCAAGAGGTTATTTTGTCCAATGTGGGACTTAGAGCATTTTTCATGATCGAATGACCTACTTTCGAGCTTATTTTCTCTAAGATTGAAGCTGCTTTTGGTTTCTAAGGTGTATTAATGAATTGTAGCATTTTCAACAAGCTTTCCAAAGGCACAAAAAATATCTCAAATGAATAACTATAACTCAAGATATGACATGGTCTATCTAGGATTGTCATCATAAAACTAACACTAGTTAGACAACTTTTCAAGCATTTTAACTATAAGAAGTTAATTTAATACTCTTATAGCACCAAATATAATATAATAAAGATAACAAAAATAACCACAACAACAAAAATAATAATAGTAACCATAATATACACAAAATACACATGTGTACAGGAACATACACATTATCACAACACAAGTACATGTTTAGGAAAAAAACCAATAATATACAGATAATAAATACATTTTTTTACAAAAAAATTATAACAAGAGGGTGGTCCTTATAAGAATTCTCCTTATGGTATATTCCTAGTACTCAAAACTTAGGGTGTTACACATATGCCTATTTTTGTTGAAATAAAGTAAATTATGCATCAATTAGGTAATAGACTATAATTAAAATTTACTTACATAATCCACAATTGTATAACAATGATGTTCATACATTGACCACCGTGTGCTATTTCCTCAAGACCTCCATGCTTTATGTACAAGGGAACAATACCATTGTACATCCCAAACATAGCTGCATCCCACGACACTTGCATAGGCTTGAGGAAAAGTTGCAGGATCATCAAAGTCATTTGGTATGTGGGATCTTCATCAGGTTTTGGCCAACCAACAGACTTCGTCGGTCCCTTTGGTACACGTTTATCCTACACAGTTAATAAACATAAGTTAAAGATAGTCAACACTTTATTTGCAACATTATTTTTAATAATAATAAACACACAGAAAAGAAAATACATTTTCTGAAAAAGGTCATACAGGATGTTTCGCCAGAGCAATGAAGGTGTTTAGGGCTTGCCCCACTAACTAAGCCTCTTCCTTCAGTGGGTACAGGGATGTGAGAATCAGCATCTCGAACTTCTTCAATACCCACATTCACCTTATCATTTCCCAAAGGCATGTGGTGCATGGTTTCCAACCCTTCATAAACTCTCTTAAGGGCAACCAGGTGGGGAGGATTGTCATCAACATACAACCCACGCCTATCTGATGAATCAGTTGGGTCCTACACTGATGGACCAACATAATTTTCTTTTGTGTTGACATAGGACCCAAAGGAGCTACCTCTAGCTCAACTGGATGTACAATTCCCTAGGACTACATATGGCAGAAGGACAACATTAGTTGTCTCATCATTTTTTCAATGATCAACTATTCCAGCTCATCCCTAATATTATGTGTTAACTTCTTTTTAATATTTTGTTTCAGTCGATCCTACTCTTTTGGGCTTATCAACGTAGATGTATGGGAGCGTATTGATTGTGGTCCAAAGTATTGCTTGATGGTCACACCGGCTCTAGTAACACGAACATGGCCAGGGTGCTCTGGTCATCCAATGCCAGTAGTCAATACATCCTGACATCCATGGCCTACAAAACTACCCTATGCATACTGCTTTTCCAGGTAATCTTGCAACCAACAAAATATGAATTGTTTACGGACTATTGTTGTCATTATATACAGTTACAATTGAAACTAAAAATTAACTTATAATTTTATCGACAATTTGGTGTGTTGCGTCAAATGTCATCTGACTTAAATTTTTTGTGTGAGCCAACTTCTACTTTACGTGTCATCTAATGGGAGATGAAGGATCAACGATTGCTTCATTGCTCTTAAATTAGGCTACTTGCTTCAATCATTTCTTTTATTTTTCCTCCATTAACTTCTCTTCAAGAAAGTCACAATCCCCACAAGAAAACACATGAGGAGCAGTGTTTTGTTTCTGGATGGATTGCACTTTCTTGCTAACATCCTATGAGAATTAGAAAATATGTAAAAAAAATGCTTAAATAAATTATAAATGTTAATTTAATAAACAACAACCACAACTAACCTCCCATGAAGGGTCTCTACGGCTTTGAAAAAATTTGTTCCACTTGTCTTTGCTACTATCATACTTCTCATAACTTTGTCATTGTCATCACCCTTAACTTCTGCTAAAGCCATTTAGAGGTTAAATCAAACTTAAATTGCCTCCATCGCTCTCTTGTTGTTTGGAAGATTTTCTTCTTTGTCCTTTTATCAGATGCTTCTAGAATATCAAATTCAGTCTTCATTACAAAATGACATGTAAGAGTTAGTCAATAACAAAAATGTGAAGATTTAATATATTCAATTACTGTAACATATAACACTTAATTGAAATACATGAATGTCCTCCCAAATCAAATCCTTCTAAACTGCAAGAACCTATTTCTGAAAACAAGGATGAACACACATAATAAACCAAGAGGGAAGGTGAATTGGTTAACACTTAGACTTTAAAATTACTTTGAAAAACCAGCAGTGGAATTTAGATCGTATCATAAATATTGCTTGGTAAAAACTACAGTTTTTAATCAATTAAGACTCACCCTTTGCCTTTAAGTAATTTTAGAAACTTTTTCTGTTGATCTTGAAAGAGATAAATCACAAGACAAGTTAGATTCAGATAACAAGACTTAGAAACAAGTATAACACCAAATCTATACTGGTTCACCCCTCAAAAGAGAAGCTACATCTAGTGCCTTCTAACCAAAACTAATTAGAGTTCTACTAAATCAAATATTTTCTTTACAAGCTATTACAAGTGATTACCTTTATCAACACCAGATAAAAAACCTGAAATCTAACACCCTATTAGACTTATAATCACAAAGAACCTGAGAACCCTACTCAGTTCTTTCCTTCTAGAGAACATTACCCTAGAAAGCTTGAAAGAAAACTATTTGATATTAGCACTTATAAAATTAAAAGATAATAATCAAAACAATGCAAGTGTTCAAGAGAGATACAACCTTCGGATCCTCAGTGGATGAATGAATGAATGATACCAATCAAATCAGGTTGTATGAATGCAAATGATGAAAACCATCTCTATTGAATATTCTTGTTGAATATTGTTTAAAACATCATCATCAATGAAGCATATGATCTTGTGATTTGAAACAAGATGAATGACACTCTGAAAGTCTTTTTCTTGTACCTTGAAAGCTTTGGGATTATTGGGAAATTCGTAAACTCAGATTACTTGACTTGTTACATAAGT
The DNA here is from genome assembly GCA_013407115.1 of Glycine latifolia. Classification (NCBI taxonomy): domain Eukaryota; kingdom Viridiplantae; phylum Streptophyta; class Magnoliopsida; order Fabales; family Fabaceae; genus Glycine; species Glycine latifolia. The sequence continues at coordinate 10,642 of QARZ01039405.1, forward strand.
ACAGACCTAATAGCTTTATATAGAAAACATATTTAACTGCATATAATAAATTAAAAAGTTATAGTAATCGATTAATTTAACAAATGTAATCGATTAATATGCCAAATAATCGATTAAAGTGTTCTTGAGACAATTTGGAAAAAATTAAGAACAATGTAATAGATTAAAATGACCTGTAATCAATTAAGGCAGTTCGTGTCAGTTATGAAATAAGCCCGTGTAATCGATTACGATTAGTGGTAATTGATTAAAGTGTTCTTCAAGGCTTTTTAATAGATTACACAAGTTTGTAATTGATTAAAGCAGTGCACAAATGTTTTTCCAAAAACTTAAATCATGAGGAACTCCTTGCTCAATGCAAACATGTAACTTTATATGCTTTTCTCAAATCATGAATGCATGTATTTGATTATGCTTATGCAATGCATGGATCATAAGATAACTCTCTTGAGCGACTTAACAAATTACAAATGCCTTCAATTGATGGGCATGTTAAAAAGCTAAAATACTCTTAAGAAAAGGCTTCATTCCTGACTTGATCTTCTTCCCAGCTCTCCCTATATCCAACAATTTCCAATTAACATATGAAACATCCACCTTGTCTCAAACGATGACCCCCAAATAGGTCCTTAATTTATTTTTGTATGGACAACAACTTTCCTAGTGTTTGGATCCATGTGAACTAGTGGTCTCTCCAAACCAACGGGTTTGGCACTCAATGATCTGAGCTATGTGGCAGATCTAATACTCTTGGATGTAGACGGTGAAGGTGCTGACTCTGGAGGATGGAGTTATTGCGAATTTGGCAAGTGTATTGTTCGTTTCAAGTAATAAAGTGAGTAAGTAAAGTATCGTCTCCACAGGGATTGAATGCAATTTTATTGTAACTTAACGTCTTAGAAATTGGAAGACAAATAATAACTTCAGAGAATTGGTTGAGTTTGTATGATTACGTAACTTAAATTGAATAACAGAAGATTAACGAAACGCAAACTAAATTTAAATTGATTTTGATGTAGTGATGAGAAACAATTGTGGTTAAAGCGCATTCCCCTATGATCCCTACCTTCTATACTTAAATTGATTATTAACTTGAATTGTTTCTAATTGCTCAACTGATGTATTTTCACATAATTAGCTAAATCCTAATCCTTTATCAATTTAACCCTTTAGTAAAATTAGAAATCCTAATCCCTTAGTGATTCCCTCTTAAACCAAGCATTTAGCAAATACATCCTGAAATTGCTGCAACTACACATTCCTATCCCTAGGTAATGTATACATTGTTGTTTTACTCATTTCAGAAACTAAAATCCCAATATCCCTATTGTGAACCCTAATCCTAAGCATCTTAACAGAATGGCCAGTCCCAATTAAGAACAATACAATGAAGAACAGAATAAACAAAGCAATTATGATAATTCTCATTAAAACCAATCAAGAGATAGAGGAGTTCACATAGGTTCTTGCTCTAACCACAATACAAGAACTTAGCCAATTAATTAAGGAAACAACGTAACTGCGGTGCTGATCGCGTGAAATCCCACGCTAATCACGTGGGTTGTTCGAGTTTACTGGCTGAATTTAAGGTCTGGCGCTACTCGCGTGGTGTCCCACGCGATCCACGTGGGATGTTCGAATTGAAAAGTCTTCCTGGCACCTTGGCGCTGGTAGCGTGGTGCATGGCGCGATCCGCGCAGCTTGGTCAAGAGCTCTAGGTTGCTCTTTTTGCTTCTTTTCCTCTCTTAATGGTTCCTAATTAACAAAACAAATAAGAAATTCAAGTAATATGCAATTAAGTAATAAACTTAACTAATCCTAATCTATATTACTAATTATTGAGCAATTTATTAATCTATTGATCCTAAAAACTAATATATGCTGGAAGCATATCAAATAATTCCTAGATTTAGATATTGCTGTCCTCAGCAATAAACAGAATTTTAAATGGAAAGCAAGGATCAACAATCAAGCATAAATTCACATTTAACACTCTTAGAATCACAATGCTGAGTATAATCAATTTTCACATCAAAGTTTCAATAACACCTTTAATTCCATCAACTGCAAGAGTTTCACTTGAGTCTTCCTTACCAAGACGTGTGTATTTCACTCAACACTCAAGTGTATAAGG
>QARZ01039409.1:0-13213 GCA_013407115.1 Glycine latifolia
GGAATGTGTTGTTCTGAGTCTTGTGTTGATCTTTAAACCTGATTCATATATTCATATGCATCATTATTCATTGGATCATCAGGTGAATTCTTTCCTTAGCTTTGAGGGTGTACTTTTTTTTTGAATTGAAATTGAATTTCTACTGTAATTAAGGTTCTTGCATGTAATCTAGAGATAGGGTTTCTCTCGGGGTGTGCTGAGTGGATTCTCAGTGGGTTGATCTCTAAGAACCTAATAGTGTTTTAGGTTTCTGAACTTTATCTAGGATTGATAAAGAGAGATTTTGTAATTACTTGTAAGACAGAAAATTGCAATAGTGGAACTCCATTCTAGTGTTGAATGGAAGAAAATTGGATGTAGCTTCATAGTGTTTGAAGTGAACCAGTATAAATCTCTTGAGTCTTGTGTTTAAATTTGTGCTTGCTTATTCTATATATATATTGATTGTATTGTCTTGCTTATCAATTTAACTTTGAACAATTGCATACCTTGGGCTGAGCTTTTGATTGAATAAGTATTCTTGGTTTCAAAAGTGATAAAGATCCTAAGGAAAACTCTGATTTTGTTTAAAAGAATTTTTAATTTACCAAGCCTAACCAGTTCACCCCCCCTCTTGGTTAAGTGTGAAGTGTTCCTATCTTTTACACAGAGGAGTTTGGTGGCATTGAATTGAAGGTAATTCATCCTATCAGCTTCATTGGTGAACCAATGATCAAGCCTATTGGTTACAGGATTGGAAGATTGACCTTGAGCTTGAGGTTTTCTTTTAGAGGTTTTGACTTTTTTGGAAGTTGACATTTTGGGAGAGTGAGTAAGAACGAATTCGAGAGATGAATATAGAACAGAGGATGATTTCAGAGCTTAACAGGGAATAGGGTTCCAGAACAAGAATGGTGTGAGAGAGAATAAAAGAGTGCAAGGTGTGAGTTTTCTCAAGTCACAAAAATCTCTATTTATAGGCTAATTCCATGTAATGGGCAATTTTATTTTCGAAAATATAGCTGTTAAGACTAATAACTACACCCATTAAGGCTTTTGATTCCATCAAATCGTGTTTGAATGCAGTTGGACAGTTTCAAAATTGTTAGATTTTGCAGTAACCACTCAAATAATTGATTATATCGTAGTGTAATTGATTATTTCATTCAAATTTTCAATTTTAGAAAATGAAGTAATCGATTAAAATACAGAGTAATCGATTATGGCAGCACAGATGTCTTGTGAAAGAAGAAGTGTAATCGATTATAATTGAAAATAATCGATTATGACAATGTGAGACACAATTCTCAGACTTTGATAACTCAAATAATCGATTAATCCGACTAAGTAATCGATTATTCCAGTCTTGATTCAAAATTTGAAAACTACCAGTGATACATGTAATCGATTAATTCCTAGTTTTAGTCGATTATTCTAGTGTGAACTTGTTTTTCCAAAGACTCGAGTAGTGAATAATCGATTAAATCGATGGTTTAATCGATTACAACAGCCTTAATCCATTTTACAGAAGCATCAGATGAACAAATAATCGATTAGCTTTTAATGGTAATCAATTATTGCAGGGTTTTAACAATAATAATACTAGATTCAGCATCATATAGCAGACATTCAATTACTAATTTGATTGAAGTGTTTCAAGCAGCATTTACACCATTCAATTACTAAGTAAATAACGCAGGAATGTATCTTAACATACACTAGATTCATCCAAGATACCAAGTATATTTCTTAATGTAAAGAACCTATCTCTATCCAAAGGCTTTGTAAAAATATCAGCTAGTTGTTTGTTACTTTCAACAAACTCAATTTTAATATTACCTTTTTAAACATGATCTCTGATAAAGTGATGCCTTATCTCTATATTTTTTTTTCTGGAATGCATAATCGGATTCTTGGAGATATTTATTGCACTAGTATTATCACACATGAGAGGGATGTGTTGAAGCTTCACACCAAAGTCATGGAGCTGTTGCTTTAGCCATAAGCTTTGTGCACAACAACTCCCTGCTGATATGTATTCTGCTTCAGCTATTGACAACGCTACGTATGATTGCTTTTTGCAATGCCAAAAAATTAAAGAGCTTCCTAATAGATGACAAGTGCCACTTGTGCTCTTTCTATCCAAATTGCATCCTACAAAATCAGAAACAGAGAATCCTATTAAGCTGATATTTGTACCTTTTGGGTACCAAAGCCCAACTTTTGGTGTAGACTTTAGGTACTTGAAGATTCTTTTTACTGCTATTAGATGAGACTCCTTAGGATTAGCTTGATATCAAGCACACAAGCAAACAATTAGCATAATGTTCGGTCTGCTTGCTGTAAGATAAAGCAATGATCCTATCATCCCTCTATACTTGGATTCTTCAACTCTTTTTCCAGTTTCATCTGAATCTAGATATGTAGAGGTTGCTATTGGTGTTGTTGCTGCTTTGCAATTTTCCAAGTCAAATTTCTTTATCATTTCAATGCAATACTTTGATTGACTGAGGAAAGTTCCATTCCTCATTTGCTTGACTTGTAATCCTGGGAAGAAGGTGAGTTCTCCCATCATGGACATCTCAAATTCTTTCTGCATGCTAGATGAAAATTCCTTACACAAAGAATGGTTAGTGGAACCAAAAATGATATCATCAACATAAATTTGTATTAGGAGTATGTCTTTGTCTTTTCTTTTGATGAACAATGTCTTATCCACTTCTCCTCTTGTGAATGATTAATCAAGCAAAAACTTACTCAACCTCTCATACCATGATCTTAGAGCTTGTTTCAGTCCATATAAAGCTTTTCTCAATCTGTAAACATGATTAGGTTATTGATGATCTACAAAACCGGGAGGTTGGTCAACATGTATCTCTTCATCAATATAACCATTGAGAAATGCACTTTTCACATCCATTTGAATCAATTTAAAATCTAATATACATGCATATGCAATAAGTAACCTTATGGCCTCTAATCTAGCAACTGGAGCATAAGTCTCATCATAATCAATGCCTTCCTCTTGGTTGTGACCTTTAGCAACCAATCTAGCTTTGTTTCTTATTATGATGCTACTTTCATCCAGCTTGTTCCTAAAGACCCATTTAGTGCCAATAGGTGTGTGAGTGGATGGTCTAGGTACTAATTCCCAAACATTATTCCTTTTAAATTGATTTAACTCCTCATGCATAGCATTTAACCAATGTTCATCTAATAAGGCTTGTTCAATGTTAGTTGGTTCTATTTGTGATACAAAAGCCATAGAGCAACAAAGATTTCTTAGAGAAGATCTAGTAGACACCCCCTTTGATACTTCACTGATTATGTTGTCTAATGACAGATCTCTTGTGGTCCTCCAATCCTTGTGTTTAGGTGTGGTTGCTTCTTGATTAGATTCTTGTTGTGCTTCATCTTCTTCTTGTTTATTGTTGTTGCCAATTCGGCAAGTGTACCGTTTGTTTCAAGTAATAAAGTAAGTAAGTAAAGTATCGTCTCCACAGGGATTGAATGCAATTTTTTTGTAACTTAACGTCTTAGAAATTGGAAGACAAATAATAAATTGAGAGAATTGGTTGAGTTTGTGTGATTACCTAACTGAAATTAAATAACAGAAAATTAATGAGAACATAAACTAAACTTAATTCGATAGTTATGCAGTGATGAGAAACAATTGTGGTTAAAGCGCATTCCCCTATGATCCCTACCTTCTATACTTAGATTGATTATTAACTTGAATTATTTCTAATTGCTCAGCTGATGTATTCTCACATAATTAGCTAAATCCTAATCCCTTAGCAATTTAACCCTTTAGTAAAATTAGAAACCCTAATCCCTTAGTGATTCCCTCTTACACCAAGCATTCAGCAGATACATCCTGAAATTGCTGCAACTACACATTCCTATCCCTAGGTAATGTATACATTGTCATTTTACTCATTTCAGAAACTAGAATCCCAATATCCCTATTGTGAATCCTAACCCTAAGCATCTTAATAGAATGGCCAGTCCCAATTAATAACAATACATGAAGAATAGAATAAAACAAAGCAATTATGATAATTCTCATTTAAACCAATCAAGACATAGAGGAGTTCACATAGGTTCTTGCTCTAACCACAATACAAGAACTTAGCCAAGCATGCTCAGAACTGACATTAATCTTACAACAAGCATGTTCCTAGAGAAGAATTACCAGAGGTGTAACGACCTAAATTTCTACTTATTTTTATTAACTTTGTTATTATTTGCTTAATGGAAAATTTCCAAGAAAACTATTAGTGAAATTACTAAAACATAAAACGTACAATTATAAACTTAATATTGTACATAGTCATAGTTCTTGTTACAAAAGTCCATAAAAATATAGTATTTTCTATGCTTCAGTCTAATACATAACTTCCTTCATTACTCCAGCTCTTCAGTGAACCTGACCATGATTGTTATCTAAGAAAAACATGAAACAAATCTTGTGAGAAATAAAATTTCTCAGTAGACAAAGTTAAATCCCAAACTTACTAGTAGGTTAGTAAAACATCAATATATTCAAACCCATACATAAGAAATATGCAAGCTATATGAATGCATGAAATGAACTATCCGAGGGCAAATGGCCTCCACATATCGTACTGTATGTGGCCACACCTCGTACTGGATGTGGACGCTGCTATAGTCTTACGCAAACATGCATGAAACATTGCCATGTATCTTGCGCCTGGGTACTACATATCGTACTGTATGTAGCATCAGATTCTGTTTCTCCAAAGCCTCGTACTGGACTTGGAAACAGTAATCCACCTATCTTATCACATCAATATTCATCCATAACAAAATCAAATCCATAAGTGAAACACATATACCTTATGGAAAAATATTTTCATCATATCATCATATGGATTATAAATATGGTTACACCACCATAATATGTATTATAAGTATGGTTACACCACCATATTTTAATCAAGTAAGATTATTACCATCTTTTATGCATAACCAGAGAATAGTTTTAACTATAGAAAAATTATGTTAGTAATCTAACTAATGATCCTCAATATAAATAATATCTAATTCCCTTGAAACCTTCACAAGAAAAGATTCAAACCTAGTATGAAATCTTGATTCTTCTTTCACTTACTTCCTCACTAATTAATCCTCAAAAGTGAATCATTCAATAGTTAAACCATTAAACTACATACCATTCAACCTCTACTTCTAAATTTAAATCAAAATAGTTTCATAAAAATATCAACAGACAGTCCAAAATATCATTAAAATCACCTTCAAAAGTTCATCAAATGGGCTTCCATACATCACTAATATTGATGGATATAAATCATCACCTATCTTATGGCTTAAATTAACATATTCTCATTAAAGAATAACCTTCAAACATCACGAAATTCAAGCCTAAATAATAACCATAATTCAGCCTACTAAAGCATGTAAATTAATCCAAACCATGGCTTAACTAGAGATTTAAGCTTTGCCTACCTCAAGTGAGTTTGAGTCTTGAATTTGAATGGATAAATGGCTTCCTTCCTTCCTTCCTTCCTTGGGAAATCCTCTTAGAGATGAAGCCTTGATATCCTTCTACTAAACTTGACAAGAACTCTTCCTAAAGTTGCTAGGTTTCTCACGAAAATTTTCTCAAAGTGATGGGTTTGCTTTTCTTTCTTGATTCAAGTTTTAAAAGAGAAAGATGAAATGAAATGAAGGTGATATGAGGGGAGAGGGAGCACGAAAATGAGGTAGAGGAAGTGCCTTGAGAATGGTTTGCACCAAAGGTTCCCCCCCTCCCTTTATATAGTGTTTAGAAAATATAACTTTTTCTTAAAAAATCTTCCAAGTTGATTTTGTGCCATACAAGTGTCCTAACACTTGTCTTGGTCATAATGAATGCCTTTCCAAGTGTCCACTTAGTTGGCATGCCTTTACAAGTGTCCCTACATGTGTCCAATTTCATGAAGCTTCTCCTTGCTTCATCAAAGTTCATGTGAAGGCTAGATGGAGGTGGAGAAATCTTGGCTTGATTTTTATGTTATCTTGCATCCATGCCATACAAGTGTCATACCACTTGTTTCTATCATGTGGCTTGCTTTCTAAGTGGCTTATCATGAAGTTTCTTGCCTCTTCTACACCCTTCTTCAGTGCTCTTCATACCTAGGGGTGGGAACATAAATTTTTCTTCCTTTTATGCCATACAAATGTCCTTCCACTTTTTATCACAAAACCTGTTTTAGTAAAACCCTTATTCTGGATTTGTTAACCGTTGGATCTCCTTAAAATTTTAAAGGTACACTAATATCCCACATATCTAACTTTTGACCGTTGGGATTGATGAAATAATCTCTAGAGCTTTCCACGTGATCTACCAAAGGAGACAAGAGAAGATTTTTCTTCTTATCTTGTTTTTGATTGGCCTATACTTCTGCTGATTATCAAAAATTACTAAACCATTTTATTAAATTGGTTTATATATTCTATAATTAAGAGAAAATTCCTTAGATTATATGTATCATCTTTCCATGTTTTTCTTATGCTTGAATTTTCTTAAATAAAGTCTCAAAGTTGTTATCTTGAAAAATTCCTAGAAATTTTATTCTAAAGTTTTGTGTCTCAAAATATTTTGATACTTAGTTAGCTAAGTGTATGCTATAATTCCATTAGGTTTCTACAAAATTTTTAAAGTTATTTGAGCATTTTTGTCCTAGGGGCATATTGGTAATTTTGTCATGCTTCCTAGGGGCATTTTGGTCATTTTTCAAAAATATACAAGGGTATTTTTGTAATTTATATCCTAAGGGTATTCTAGTAATTTCTACTTCATGGAAAGAGTGATTTAGTCATTTCTCTTCAAATATACTTGTATCCAAATCATCATCACATTTCCACAAGTGTTTAATAAAATTTTTAGGATGTTACAAGAGGAAAAGAAGAAATTACAAGCAAAGTTGCTATTCTGCAGTAACCTTAATGAATCCAATATTCTCCAAGGTTTCTTCAATGTCTTCTTCTGCAAAAAGTCTTCCAAGAGTCCCGAAGAAGGTCCTTCTTTATGTTCCAGAGGTTCCTTTTTATCACCCATACGTTCTAGATTTAATTTAGGTAACAAGGAACTGTTCCCCAAGCTAAATCAGTATCAGATCTTTTAAATTAGGCAATATTGTGATCGTGGCGCGACTAGCGCGGAGTCCCACGCTGATCGCGTGGGATGTTCGAATTGAGTAAGTTGTTCTGGAACTCTGGCGCTAACAGCACGGTGTCCCACGCTGATCGCGTGGGACATTCAAACTGACTGTCTGATTTTGATATCTTGGCGCTACTAGTGTGGATGGCCACGCTGATAGCGTGGCTTATTCGAGTTGGAAGGTTGGTTTTAAGCATCTGGCGCGATTGGTGCGGTGGGTGACGCTACTAGCGCGGGGTCTTTGAACTGAGTATTTGATCCTGATAATTTGATTCTGATCGCGTGGGAATTGGCGCGATTCGCGCGGCTTGGTCGAGAGCACTAAATTGTTCTTTTTGCTTCTTTTCCTCTCTTGTTGGTTCCTAAATAACAAAATAAATAATGAATTAAAGTAATATGCAAATAAGTAATAAACTTACCCAATCCTAATTTATATTACTAATTATTAAACAAAATATTAATTAATTACTCCTAAAAACTAATATATGCTGGAAGCATATCAAATAATTCCCAGATTTATATATTGTTGTCCTCAGCAATAAACAGAGTTTTAAATGGAAAGCAAGGATAAACAATCAAGCATAAATTCACATTTAACACTCTTAGAATCACAATGCTAAGTATAATCAATTTCCAATCAAGGTTTCAATAACACCTTCAATTCTATCAACTACAAGAGTTTCACTTGAGTCTTCCTTACCAAGACGTGTGTATTTCACTCAGCACTCAAGTGTATAAGGGTTATTATACTAACTCAATCCAACACAGTGATAGTACTACCATAAGCTTGATCATATCCTCAAGTACCTGAAAATAAGAAACATAAATGCATGCACAACTGATCAAAAGGTCTTTATAAGGTTGTAACTTGGCCTGGTTTAAGGGTAGGAAAGTTTTGGATAGTGGCTAAAATTGAGATTGGATTTTGTTAGAATTAGTCAAGTCCACTTAGCCAGTCTATCACTCTTTATTCTCTGATTTTTCTTCTACAAAACACTGTAACAGAGAGAGTAGGATAGTAAGAAAATATATTTAGATCCACTAGCTGGTATTTCAGACTTGTTATTTCCCTTACTGGACAACTGGTATTTCAGACTTGTTATTTCCCAACTGGATTCTTCACTAGATTTGGTTTTTGCCAGATCTGTTCTGTTGGCATTTCACTCTCAAGCTAGAATTGTCTTCTTGGGTAACTTTGTCTTTCCTCTTACCTTTTCTTTCTTTTCATATTCCCCAATATTCAATGGTCTTGGTTCTAATTCTTTCTTCCTTCAATCTCAAGTAAGGTAGTCAAGGTATATGTTTCAAATGTCAGGTATATGAATAAAAAGGTTTAGGCTCAAAAGGGGTGACAATGGAAAATTGAAGGTGAGTCAATTTGGCCCTAGCTTAAAAGAAATAAACTGCCTTAATTATATCAGAATATACATGCATCCAGAGAAACAAATCAAGTTTTAGAGTACTTACCAAAGTGAGGCCTCTCTGAAAGAATTTAGCACTGTATGGCTCAATCCTCATAGGTTATGGACTCAAGTTAGCCTCTGTTAACTTCATATCAAGCATCATTTCAACTTCAATATGAACATCAATATACCAACAATCACAATTCAATCATGATTCATGCAATCCATGCCATATTTCATCTCACTCAAGCTTCCTAACAGAGATTTCTCATTCATCACTGATTTCGACAATTCTAATTCTAAGATGCATAAGATATACTTCTGACACTTTATTCAAACATAACTGTAAAATATAGGAACACTTCACACTTAACCAAGAGGGGGGTGAATTGGTTAGGCTTCGTAAATTAAAAATTTCCTTTAACAAAATCAGAGTTTCCCTTAGGATCTTTATCACTTTTGAAACCAATGATACTTATTCAATCAAATGCTCAGCCCATGGTATGCAATTGTTCAAGATTAAATTGATAAGCAAGGCAAGGCAATCAATATATATGGAAAATAAGCAAGCACGAATTTAAACACAAGACACAAGAGATTTATACTGGTTCACTTCAAACACTATGAAGCTACATCCAGTTTTCTTCCACTCAATACTAGAATGGAGTTCCACTATTGCAATTTTCAGTCTTACAAGTAATTACAAAGTCTCCCTTTATCAACCCTAGATAAAGTTCAGAAACCTAAAACACTATTAGGTTCTTAGAGACCAACCCACAGAGAATCCACTCAGCACTCCCCTAGAGAAACCCTATCTCTAGATTACATGCAAGAAACCCAATTACAATAGAAATTCAACTACAATTCAAAATAGAGTACAACCTCAAAGCTAAGGAAAGAAATAACCTGATGATCTAGTGAATGATGATGCATATGAATGAATGAATCTGGTTTAAAGATGAACACAAAACTCAGAACAACTCATTCCTTAAGCTTTTAAAAGAACCTTCTTGCTTCAAGAATCAATCAATAACCCATTGATGTTTTCATGTAAGCAAGAACTCCCAGAACCCAGAAATCCCCAAGAAACTATTTAGAATGCTTTATGTTAGCTCAGAAATCGAAATTGACAAGTTAAAAATCAAGCACAGTAAGGGTTCTATTTATAACAAACATTTACAACTGTCAGTAATCGATTAAACGCGCCCAATAATCGATTATTTCACATATGTAATCGATTCTTTAGCATATGTAATCGATTAATCTGTTCAATAAAATTCTGGGTATGGGCAACGAACTAAATAATCGATTATTCCGTTTTGTAATCGATTAACACAGTGAGCTTTAAAAAACTTGAAGTTCAGAGTGTAACTTGAAAAATGCACTGTGTAATCGATTACCGTATTTTGTAATCGATTAAGACAGACAGCTTCATAAAACTGGAAACAGCCAAATGAACTATGTAATTGATTACGGATTTTGGTAATCGGTTATTGTATAAGAAATAGTTAAGCAGAGGCTTTTAATGTAATTGATTACTAACATTGGTAATCGATTAAGGCAGTGAACTGGAGTTTTCTATTTGGCCTCAGTAATCGATTACAGTCTATTGGTAATTGATTAAAATGTTTATCAAGGCAGTTTATATGTAAACTAAGGCAAAATAATCAATTAATCCGATACGTAATCGATTACATTGTTCTTGAAAAGTTTTCCAGAAAGAGCTAAGAACAAAGTAATCGATTATATGCTTAGGTAATCGATTAAAATAGTAGAAACTTGTATTTTTCCAAAAACCTTTGTTTCAAATCAAACTCTTAATCAAATTATCAAAGCCTTGGGAATTCTATAACTCTAATTGAAAATCTAAATGAATGATATGAATGCAATGCACTTGGATCACCAGAGATGCTTCTTCCTTTTACAATTAATCACAAATTAATCTTCAAGTCTTCAAGGCATGTTGAAAGTTCAAAATCAAGCTTGATCTCTTGTCCATTCTTCAAGTGACTTCTTTGAAACCAACAATAACGACTAAAATAAAATTTTCTGTTAGACATCCTTTGTCTCTTGAATGCGATTCTTCAAATAATGCGTGTGCACCCATTCCCAGATTTAGAAAATTGCTGTCCCCAACAACAACTAACAAGGATTATGTGCTACTAGAACTTTTCGTCACGCGTGCATTATTTGAGAAATTACAACCAAATGAAACATTAATCCAATCAGAATGCAATTATAATCAAATTATTCATGTAACAATTGTCACAAATTCATCAAGTATTTAAATGTGTACTGTAGTAATGTAAATGTACGAAAAACTAAAACAAGAAAAAGAAAATAAAAAATAATCATGTATATCACTCCTCTCCCTCTATCGTCTCGTCCTCAGTAGCCTGAGATGGACTAGGGTGGTCTGCTGCTGGCTCTGCAGGGCTGGAGGGTCCCGGAGGAGTCGGAGCTGTTGGTGGTGGAGATCTGTGACCCACTGGTGGCTGGAAAGATGAAGGTGCTGGAGTGAAATGATACTGGTATGCTGTGTAGTCCACACTCCGCTCTCTGCAAAGGTCTTCTATCATCCAAGTCTGGTACTCAATCAATCTAGTCTGATGCTCCATCATAGCATGTAAAGACATATAGCTCTAGGAGTCCTCATAGACAATGTCGTGCCTGGGCATCCTCAATGTAGAAGGCTGAGAAGGAGGAGATGCAGGATCAGTCTGTGGTGGAGGTGAAGCTGGAGCTGGGGGCTGAGGATGCTTATGAACTGGTGCTCCACGACGACTGTGAGCTGCGAGATCTTCTGGAGATAGCTTCAATGCTCGGATCAGCTGCTCCTCTGCGGCGCTCTCCATCGCATCAATATACGTCGTGTGAGTCATGACGGAGGCGATCCGGACGTCCATCGGCTCGTCATCTGGAATCTCTACGCCAGCTCAACGGCACAAGTGTAGGATAAGCGAAGAATGAGCCAGCCAGGATTTGCTGCTGGCGTCCTGGATCATATGCAGGATCCTGCTGGACAGAAGATAAGAGATAAAGAGGTTACCTTCACCTCGTAAAGTATATAGGAGGGCGGCTCGCTCCAGGTTCACATTAGTCATGTTAGTAGATGGAATGACTGTGTGGTTCACGAACTGATGCCAAAATGCTGTATCACCCACCAAATCATGCTTCCTCAGCTTCTCAGGCACGTAATCTAAGCTGGCCTTTGTCTTCCAGGTGGTGTATGACCCTGTAGTCCCATGCCTGATCTGGTCGGCTAGCTGAGGCATCTCATCCCTGTACATCTTAGTGAAGACGTCAGGTTGCATGCTAAGGAAAAGGTGAGCGAACTCACAGCGGGAGAAGGGGGAGTAGCTGGTATCGAGGAATCCCTCGATAGTCTTCTCGTCAAAAGGAACTCGGACTCCCTATACCCAGCTGGTCCTTCCCTTAGAGACTGTCTCGCGATCCACGTTCGCCAAGAACTCCTTCAAAATGGAGCTGGAGCTCGGCTCAGGAAAGCTGACTAGTCTCTGCCACTGCCTCCGGGTGATCACCTGAAGAATAGGGGAGTTCTCAGGTAGCGATTCCCATAAGATCTTCTTCTCTGGTATGATCTTCTTGGGTAAATACCAAGAATCAAATCGCTACTGACACTCGGTGGAGCAGAAGCAAACTGCATCAAAATCAGAAGTGCGGGCCCTTTTGCTGCTAGAGGCCGCGGTGCTTTTCTTCTTCCTCTTCTCTATCTGTTTACCCTAAAATTTAGAAAAAAAATCCAAAAATCCATTCATGATTCAAAGATAAGTGTAATAACGCTCATAATATGCATGCTAATCTAGACAATTCCCATATTTACTCTATTCAATATACTTGTCAAAACACAATCAGCTCAATCTTAACCTCAATTCATTTTCTAAGAATAGTACCCCACAAGAGAATCAATATTTGAGCTATACCCTAATTAATTAATATCAGGCACCTGCAATTAACCACAATTTAAGCAATGCTATACCAGGAACTACTCAATCATCAAGCATTCCAGTTCACCAAAAAGAAGTACACAACAGGTATACCAGACTCTAACCATCTCAACATAATAATATCCAACAACAAAACTTCTGGTTATTTACACAAATTTCAGGCTTTGCACTGGCGTCCTAAATCAGTATTCAATTAAGCATAGGAACCTTATACAAATCAAAAATTCCCAGATTGAATTGTACACCATCTCTCCATTCATATTAAGTATATGGCTCAACAATTATCAGTCAAGGCTGTCATCAACACACAATTTATGGTTTACATTTCAGTCTAAATGGTTATCAATGATCGGCATTCATGATTAACCATGCCTATATGTTCCTGTTAAATATCACAACATTACATGAGGATCCTAGTAACAACCAATATCAACCAACATGTATCAAAGTTCATTCCATAGGTTGCTATTTGTGAAGTTTAATTCAATTAGATTCAGGTTGACCAACTGACTACATTCATTACTGAACCCATCTAGAACCAATTGATATTAATTTCGCTCAAATGCCAATATGCTTATGTGGTATTCCAAATTTAGATTTAGACAATAAATCAAGCAATGCTATTGAGTGGAAGAATTTAAGTCACAATTGAATATCAACCCAAATCAGGAAATTCC